>JAJLUD010000017.1:0-89491 GCA_030569915.1 Kluyveromyces nonfermentans
GAATTTGACAGTTCTGTCGCAACATCTGATGCCTTCTCAATAATAATCTTTAGAGCATGTGCTTCTAAAATATTAATTTCTTTAAAAATCGATTTCCTAAAATTATTCCTTATTTCTTTCATTATTCTCTTAATAATTTCTTCTTTCACTATTCCCTCCTTCTCAATCCATAAATCTCCTTTATTACCAAATTGATATATCTTTGCGTCGAACTCATGTTTAGCAGCTTCGAACTTCGAGCTCAAATCGACAACCTCTTGCGTCCTTAACTCCAATTCTCGTTTCACTTCTCTGTACTCATCAGACAATTTAGATAAATTCATATTCTCTCCTTTCAAAGACTTCACTTTCTGTAATACATTCAAATGCTCTTGCCTTAATTGAGAATACAACTTAGCCAAAGACTCATATTTTTCTTTGAATTCCCTATTAGATTCAACATCCAATTCTAATTCTTGCACTCTACGATCATACTGCTCCAATAAAGATTGATCTTTCTCATATTGCTCACGCATAGCTACTAAATCATTTTGCAAAGATGTGGTCTGTTGTTGAATAAGAATTTGATTACGTCTATTGTTTTCCTCCTCTTCAATAACCATTCGCTTTTGTTGTTCGGCTATCTCTCTCTGTTGCTGCTCCATTAACTTTCTCTGCTCATCCGCATAAACATTCTGCTGTTCATATCCATAAGCATTCGGTAAATTGGCACCTAAATCATTCATCCAATCAAGACCTGTACGAAATTGTAATTGTGGGACATTAACATCTGTACCAGTAACAAACACAGTATTAACACCACTACCATTTTCAGGAACACCAGTGAACACTGCACCAGTACTAACAGGAATTACCGGAAAAACAGTATTCCCACTATTTACTGAAGCATTTCTATTCTGCATTTTTGACAGTGCATCTTCACTTCCTTCATTTAAAGAACTCTTAGAAACATTTTCACTTTGAGAAGGAGTAGGTGTTTTCCTTGAACTCTGTTTTTCGAAAACAATATCATTATCTCTATCACCATTCTCTCCATCATCGTACTCTTCAAATACAGATAATGGAGAAGGAGGTAACTTAGGAATCGTTATCAAAGAAGTTAAAAATTTAATGGTAGAAGCATCAAAGTAAAACTCCGATAATCGTAATGCTTGCGATTCATATCTTTCCAACAATGGTATCAATGCATCCATATCTCCCATTTGCCTTTTCATTGCTCTCAGCATAGAAGTCACAAATTTATAAATTCCATACGATTCACTGACCAATGGAACCAACGCAGACGTTCGACATTCAGCTCTCCCACCTACACCACCGTCGACGCTGGCAATCAACAATTTTTGCAAATTATCCAAAGAATCCTGCAAAGCCATCAAATCTACAATGGTCTCATATCCCTCATTAGGATCAGATACGGATACTAAAGAAACATACTCCTCATACTCAAATGTGCCCGTAAAGCTTCTATGATTCCTGTGAAACTCAAGTTTATTAACTAAAAAAGAAACATACTCGGAAATTAACCGCCCATATCCTGGTCCATTCCCCATATATTTCTTCATACTATACGACATCCCTTCAACGTCACGTTCAACACCTGAATCATTACGATGAATCCGTCCAAGACTCTCCACCCAATCTAAATTCCTAATCCCTTCTACCAACGCCGAAGAATGTCCTTCCTGTAATACTTTATGAATGGTAATCAAGCCCTTGAATAGCATAACAGGATCCTCCCCAAACGCTTGCGTATGCATTACATTAAAGAACATCTTCGATGACTTATGATCCCATGTATAAACTATACAGGCACGAACGTGCTTACGCTTGGGTGCGCTCTCTCCACCACCAATTGCTTTTTTAATCGACTTTGCTAATTCTCGTTCTTCCCGTGACATCTTCTATTAAATCCTTAATCAGTTAAACCAATCTTTTCAAAAACTACCTTCCCTTTAATACCGGTCTCTTTCCAACCTTTAAACACACTTCACTTCAACTTACATTTCTCCTATATTCTTTCGTACCTTTATCACTCAGTACGAACAGATCATTATAACACTTCCGGTCACGTGATTTAGCCGCCGTCTCTATCTTCTCATCTTCCCTTTCCCACATATTCTCCTCTAACACACGCAAACTTCTCTGACAACCTCAAAACACGAACAATTATTAAAACACAACCTCATTCACGTTTCCAATTAACCTCAACTCAATTTCATTACCACTCATCCCAAAACAGTTTTGAGGATAAGGACATGGGACTTATGAAACATCACATCTAATCCCCAAGATAGCGCTTCTAGACAAGTTTTCTTTATAAAGGGAAAAAAACGAGTAAAAAAAAAAAAACCAAATCAGATCAGATCACGTGCTAATGGCTTTTCTTTTTATTCTGTTACCCGTACGTATGGATTCTCAAAATTGAACAACAAAATGAAAAAAAAAATTATAATATCCTTTCTAATCATCTTCTTATGACAACCACACATATAGGACAAAAACTTTTTAGCAAAGTCAAAAAATCATATTTGACCATCATATGTCAATTGAAAACCTTAAGTCCTTCGATCCTTTTGCTGATACTGGTGACGACGAAACTACTTCGGCTAACTACATTCACATCCGTATCCAACAAAGAAACGGTAGAAAGACTTTAACAACAGTGCAAGGTGTTCCAGATGATTATGACTTGAAGAGAATCCTAAAAGTTTTGAAGAAAGACTTTGCATGTAACGGCAACATCGTCAAAGACGATGAAATGGGTGAGATTATCCAATTGCAGGGTGATCAAAGATCAAAGGTATGTGAATTCATGATCACACAACTAGGCATGCAAAAGAAAAATATCAAGATTCATGGTTTCTAGAAGATGTGGTCAACAAAACGAGTACATTTATTTTTTTCTTTTCGACTCAGATATAAACCATGCTTCTTAATCAACTATCATCTCGTTAACTTTCTGGGTTTAGTATTACACCCAGTAGTCATAAGATGTCAGCACAATTCCTAGCCAGATTCGGGAAAATCAGGTTTCTTCGTTTCTTAAAATTTGTGCTTGTTTCAACAAATCGCAGTTGTGTTTCCAAACTTCTAAATAACTACTTAAGTACTTTTAACATCATCTACTGCACACCAAAACTTACCATTCTTCACAACGATATATCGATGTATAAAGAATGCACCTTTTTCAATAAAAGCACTTGTACAATAAAATTGTAAATGCTTCCTTCATTCAGAAAAAAGAAAATAAGATAGCTTGAAAAAAAAAAAAAAAAATATAAGACTCTTTTAAACATGTTAATAAGCTCATCGGTTGTATAATAAAACAACGATTCCATTTCACTAAATCTTTCTCTGTCGTAACGACTTCAAATTAATATGAGTGATCTCAATCTTCTCAAATCATGGAACCCAAAGCTATCGAAAAACAGGAAAAAAGTATGGCAAGCTCAACAAGATTTGCTTGAAGAAAACAGAAAGATTAAGGAAAGACAAAAGGAAATCGAGAAGGAAAAGGAATTGAACAAACTCACAAGCCTAAGCAGGGATTATTCCAAAGCATCAAAGAAAAGCTCTGGTCTCGAATGGATGTATGAAGATGCAAAAAAAGTGGAAAATACGGACGACTACCTTCTCGGAAGGAAACAATTAAAAGATGCCATACAAAACATAAATCCCAAGGATAAAAATGAACTTCCTAAGGCATCCTTCACGCAGAATGCAAAAAGTAACCGATACTCTTTGAATCCCCAAACAGAATCTTTCCGATTTACAAATTCAAAACAACAAGAGCTTTCCAACGACGATCCTATGACAAAAATAAGAAACGCACAACTTGCGAAAAGAACAAATACATCCACTCTTCGAACAGACCAATACAACAAAAGGAACAATTCTGGTCATCACTCAAAACCAAACGATTTTCACAAGAACAAAGTGTACAAATCAAATAATACTTCTACGAACATCAGTCGTTATCGAAACAGATATTCGTCTCAATATTTTAATCCAACTAACAAACGACAGTAAATACGTACAAACAACTATTACACATGCCTCGTTTTCTTCAAGGTTCGACCATCACAGTTTTTATCAGTATCATCAACGTCTTCGTCACTTAAATCCAATTTGAGAGGACCATCAGAATCAGAATCTCCCTCACTTAAGGATTCGTCAAGAACATCACTCTGCGCCTCTGTATAATACTTCACGCAAAACGGATATAATTCTTCATTAAATAAATTGGCTAACTCTGATCCATTAGGAAATTCTTTCCCTGGCTTTAATCCAGTCCACCTAAACCATCCAAAAAACGTCTTCATGCCTGTTCTATATTTTTTCTTACCATCAGCTTCTTTCTTATTCGATATCAAATCAGGGTTGATATCATCATAACTCCTTGGCCATTTGATATTTACAGGCTCACTCGTCAAAAAGCCATATTCAGAATACATTTCATCATCAATACTTTTCCCCTTTAACTTGCTAACATCTTTTTCCATTTTAAAAACTTTTGTAACCGTTTGCGCATCAAAATCACCTTCAATTTCTTTGAATACAAATGTCACCTCGAAATTTCTGGGGTCCTCATTATTTGATTTCAAAGCCAAGGAGCGAACAGTCACTTTTTCAATGGCATCAATATATTTGAAGTCTGACGCCCGTATATAGTTGGCAAAATCAGAATGCTGTGATAACACAATACTCCAAAAACCATCAATTTGATCAATCAACTGATCTCTTTTCTCCAAGACAGGTGTTTGCTTTTTAATCTTATAGAGTTCGACATCTTTTTCGACAATCAGCATTTCATCTTCGCATTCTGCTAGGCCTTGTAAGGCATTAGCTCTATAAGAAAACTTTTGGTTAGTTACATCATAATTGCAAAATATAATACTTGTTATTACAAGTTAGCGGCTTCAAACTGTAACATACACCTTATGATCCTCCTCTGGACACATCAACTACAAAAACCAATAAAAATAAAAACAAAAAGACCTTGTTCAATAAGCTCTTTCTAACGTTAACCTACAATACTGGCCCGTAGGAATATCACTTTATTAAACTTACCATATATTGTCCATAATTCATCCCATACAATTTCGATTTAATTTTTCAACAACATAGAAATAAAACGAAAAAAAAAAAAAAAAAAATTACTATTAACAATCAAAGCCAAAAGTAACAAGAAGTTATAATAAGGATGCTATCTATTGACGTTCACTTTATCACTTTCATATTAGAAAAAAATATACTAGACAATTCAAAAACTACGGAACTAACCAAAAAATTCATCATGTAACTTTTTCTGTGCAAGCCACTGCTTCTTGAGTTTTTTCAACATTGATTTGCTAACTTCATTTCCATCTTTATCTTTTAATGGCAATCCTTCTTCATCCCATTCTGAGAATAGTTCATTTCTAAACATCTCAGAAGGAAGAACCTTCGCTTTCTCACGTCTTTCGTTCTCCTTGGCTTCTTTCAAACGAGCAAGTTCAAGTTTTTTTAATTGTTTCTCTTCATCACGCTTTTTCTTTTCATCTTTAAATTTTAATATCTCATCTTTTTCCTTGTCAGATAAAAACTTTATGAGAGAAGCCTGGCCTTGTCTATCATCAAGTGCGACATTCAAGTTCAATAAATCAACGTCTCTGATTCTGTCAGTAATTGGCAATAGAGCAGTAATATCTGACTTATTCATAGCTAGTTGACGAACCTCATCCCTAAAGACCGACAAGCACTTAACGTATGGCATAGCAACATCCTCTATTGAAACGTTCGACACAGAATCTGGCAAAGATTCATCTACCCACCCCAGGCCATCAGATCTTCTGGGGAACCCTAGAACATTTAAGATCTTGGTTATATATTTTGTAATAGCAAGAAGGGGTTCTATTTTTATGCCAGTACCTGCTGTTGCAATATAGGAATTAGCCTTAGTCACTAATTCTAACAAATGCTTCAATACTTGTGGGGTAGAGAGGTTGTCGCAGAAACTGCTATGAACTTTCCTTTCAGCCAAAGAAAGATCATTTAACAAATCCTTTTCCAACACTGAAAGCTTTTTGCTCACAAAAACTCCAGACTTTAGGCTATGTAAATAATCGGTGTTCAAGGCTCTTACATTCTTGAAGAAATTGTTGAACGATTGCTCGAGAGATTTCACCTCATTTATCAAAGATTCTTTGAAATCAAGCTGGTTATTCCATTGTACACAAGCAAATGCTAATCTCAATTGCCTCGATGAGTATTTTTTCATAGCTTCGTCGATTGTAATGAAATTCTTCAAAGATTTTGACATTTTTTGTCCTTCGATATGTAAGTGTCCTGTATGCAGGAAGTAATTGATCCATTGTTCATTGTCAAAACAAGCCTCAGATTGAGCTAACTCATTATCATGATGAGGGAACGCTAAGTCAATGCCACCAGAATGTATATCAATATTTTCACCCAGTACATCACTGGCCATAACAGAGCACTCAATATGCCAACCTGGTCTACCTTTACCCCAAGGAGAATCCCATTCAGGTTCACCAGGCTTAGATGCTTTCCACAACGCAAAATCGTTTGGTGACTTCTTCCCATTGCTGGATGTGA
Organism: Kluyveromyces nonfermentans; assembly: GCA_030569915.1. Classification (NCBI taxonomy): domain Eukaryota; kingdom Fungi; phylum Ascomycota; class Saccharomycetes; order Saccharomycetales; family Saccharomycetaceae; genus Kluyveromyces; species Kluyveromyces nonfermentans. Next base: position 6,598 of record JAJLUD010000017.1, read on the forward strand.
AATTACTCAAGGAGCCTTCACCATCTTGAATTAAATCCAGTTGACCTTTATTCCAAGGTTGACATTTGGCATAAGCGTGCTTTTCACTGGAATCAAAATTCATAGTATCAAAATAGACAGAACCATCAGCGGTCGAATATGCGTAGCCATTTTCAATAATTTTACTAACGAAATCAATAATTTCTGGAACATATTCTGAAACACGTGTAGTGATAGTAGGTGGAAGAACATTTAGTGCTTCCATATCCTTATTGAATTCTTGTTCCCAAAAGGCTGGTAGCTTGCGGAATATCTCAGGATCATTCACTGTAGAACCAAGCTGCTCATCGAGTTTCGGAACAACGACTTCTTTTACCAAACTGAAAAAGTCCGCATCTTTATTAATCAGAGCTTTCCGAGCCTTAGATACAGCATTTGAATACATGGGAAACTTTGGATTTTTCTGTTTTTCTTCTTCCAAGTTCAATGAATCAAACCACTCATCGTATGCAGCAATATCTTTGAATTCCTTACCGAATGTTTTATTGATATATTCCAACGTCCACAAATTTACCTTTAAACCAAGTTCGTCGCTATATTCACTACGGTGCTCAGTAACAAACTGTTCAAATAAGTAATTTTGTCTCGCTCTAATGATAATTTTATCATCAATATCTGTTACATTTTGAACGAATTTAATATCATAGCCGAAATAATCTTGCATTATTCTTCTATTAATATCAATTGAAACATAGTTCCTGGCATGGCCCATATGAGAAGCATCATAGACTGTTGGGCCGCATGAATACCAGCTAATAGTTTTGCAGGGTGAATTAGTTAAAAAGACTTCTTTCGATTTTGTCAAAGTATTATACAATTTTAACACAGGTTCTTCTTCAGGTTGTTGCGGTTGGTGCCATTTTGGCTGCTTTACCTTGGTACTAGACATCGAGGTGACTCTTCGTATTGCACTTTGGATGAAAGTATACCTTCCAAATATCATGCAACGAACCAACTGAAACAGTTGATGTAAAAGTTCAATCAATCCTAGTCGTAAGTTGTATATTGATATTCCATGGACCTTACAATCCAATGTTCATTCTTCAAATTATTTCAATATGAAGAAAATTTTATTCGTATTATGTCACGTGATTGATTACCAACTAGGAGATGAGATTCGTATAATAATTCCATACTTATAGACATGATGGTATATTAGTAGTAGTAAGGTATTGAATAACATATCATTCTCACCTCTATTCAAGTCTTTTTCTGTTTGTTAAGGATATTTACCTTAAAGACTGTTTGAAAAAGGGCATATACATTCGAAAGTTATCGAACTTACAGTACACTTAAAAACAACGCACCACCAAAAGGCATCAACAGAAAATGGAGTTGAGATGCGATCCAAGTGCTGATTTCACCTTGGAAGACTCTATTCTTGATGATGAGGTAGAAGAACTTTGTTCCAGTTACGATTCCATAGAGGAGAAATATGCTGAGCAAGCTCAATCGTTCATAGGAGGATCAGCGGTGATTTCAAGAACCACTACGAAAGCTCGACGGAGAAGTATGCATTCAATCTATGAAGATCCTAAATATGCTGTACAAGATGAAGATGAGGAATCAGTGATAGTGGAACCTCTTGTTTCTAAAGAAGTATCACCTGAACCTCTTCCATCACATAAGATCTTTACGTTTACTCTTCCTTTTGGAGGAAAGAACTTGCTCCCTACCTTTCCCCTTTCTTCCCTTAAATCTCTACTATCTAATGATCAATCATCTAGTGACACAAAAACCAAGGGAGCTAAAGTTGCTACAGAACAACTTAATCGTCACGCTATCACAATGAAATTGAGACGTCAAGAATCTATTACATCAATTGAAGAGAGAGCTCTTTTCGCAGATAATAAAAAATTGCAGAATGTAAGAACCAAGGCGGTAAAAAATGCATTGATACCTGATATCTTTATTAACACAGTCAAGAATTTATCAACGAACAACACAAACATGAAGACCGAAGATGGATTTGACAACAACAGACTAAATAATGTTTGGGATGAGTTGGAGGGAGATTTTTTAATATTAGGTGGTTATCGTGGGAGTATCTTAAGGAATAGTCGAACGAAAAAGCGCGTCTGGATTCCTATCAAAGCAGGTTTTAATATGACCAAGATAGATTTGTTACTAGGACCCTCTAGACGTGATGAATTAGAGGCAGAGAAAAGTATTATTCCAGATGGGATGTTAACACATCTAGGTCCAATTGATGTTTCGAAGAAGTTAATAAAAAAGCTTGCGATTAATCCTAACGTTCATATCGAAGATTTTGGATACGATTGGCGTCTTTCCTTGGATATAACAGCGGAAAAACTTAGAAAGCATCTACAAAAGTTATACGACGCCCAGAAAACGAAAAAGGGAGTGATCATTATTGCCCATTCAATGGGCGGACTACTGGCACACAAAGTGCTCCAAGATTACACACATTTAGTTCGCAGCATTATTTATGTCGGCGCGCCAAGTCAATGTCCAAACATTTTGGGTCCCTTACGCTTTGGAGATGAAGTCATATTAAATAAAACCATTCTGAATTCGGAAACTAATTTCTTTATGAGAAGCAGTTTTTACTTTTTACCGATTGACGGAAGGTGTTTTGTCAACAAAGATAATTATGAGAGATATGACTTGGACTACTTCGATCCAGACGTTTGGGTAGAGTACAGTTTGTCACCACTCGTTAGTAAAAATAGAAAGAAAGAGAAAGCTTCTTCTGCCGAAGAATTGAAAAGCTATACCAAATATTCTCGTTTCACTCCTGTGAAAATAATTAAGTCGACAAGTTCTATGCCAAAAACGCAAACAGAAACGGAATATAGAACTTCTTTTGAAGATTCCTATCAATATTTAAAAGAAACTTTAAAAAGGACGAAAAAGTTCGTGGAAAGCCTGGAATACCAACCTTCAAAACATTATCCTCCTCTAGCTATGATATACGGAGATAAGGTCCCTACAGTTCGTGGAGCAAAAGTCTCAACGGCCGAAGATATTAAACAAGGATTTTATCACGATTTTTACTACGGTCCTGGTGATGGAGTGGTCCACCATAAATGGTTATTGCCAGAAAAACGTGGGTTCCCTGTAGTAGCTAAGATTGCCAGTGATATGGCTCATGTTAGCCTAATGACGGATCTGGAAGCGTTTGCCAAAGCTTTCGTTTCCATTCTGGACGCAGAAAAAAAAACACTTGATTCATGACTAGTTGAAGGTAGAATTTTATAACTTTGAATTTTTAGTCATTGAATTATCATTGCGGTATGTCTGCAACTATCTGACTTGTAAATATTAAAATAGAGTAGTCAATTCTCTTCTACAACATCAAACAAAATTTTCAGCCAAAGCGAACAACACGAACACTGAGCCAAAACATGAAACCCTTCGCTCTCATTTTCAACAGCATGTGTTTCTAATGACTCCTCTGTCAATTCAAACCCTTCCACACCGGTACATCTTGGACAATTCATTGTAAATTTCTGCGAATCCTCATCGAAATGGAAATCCGACAAAGAATATTCATCTAATCCTTGGCCTGCATTATGAAACCCTTGTAGTCTACAGCTCTTCGCAAGCTGTTCGTTATATTCTTCCCGCAGTCTCGGATCTACTAGAGTTCTGTAAGCATCCTGAATTTCGTTGACAGTTGCGCAACCGATAATACTAACGTCTGTTTTGTCGGGATGAGCTTGCAATAGTGCATTTTTATAAGCTTTTTTAACATCCGACACACTAGCATCTGCTCCAATAGAGAGTATTTCATAGTATGACCGATTCCAAACCATTCTTTACTACTACTTTGAACAATAAACAGTACACATACTACTTTTCTAATACATCATATATTTCTAGATATGATAATGATTGTAGAATTCAATTGATATCATGCTTATAGAAAAGAATTGAAACAAAAAAAAAAAACTTAAGACATTTCCAGAGACTGATTTTAACTCATAAGTCTTAGTGTGGATAGACCCTTATTAAAGAATATTTAACGGTGTATCATACCAATAGATACATTGGTTCTGACAATGTAATATTGTCACGTGTTTTATTTCTTTTTTTTAAAATTTTTTTTGATGAACCAAAATTGATTCCATTCAAATTTGATGATCATCTCATTGAATCAATAATGATGAGGAAAATTAGGAGACCCTCAACAAACAATGGTTTCAAAAAGGAATTTAACCGAAGTGGAAATTGAATCTTTCCAAGATCAACCATCAGTGGCAATTGGTTCTTTTTTCCGTGGTGTTAGGGTACCTAAGGAAACTACCTTTGAACTTTATAAGAACAAGAAGAATGCCGATGAGTTTGTTTTGCATGGTGAGAATGAGAGACTAGAGTACGAAGGTTCAACGGAAAATACTTTCACCGATTGTTCACAATATGTTGTTGGTGTCTACGACCCTTCGAATAAGGCTGTGCAACTGTACAAGGCACCATTCATTGCTTCGAAAGTCATCTCGAAATCTAGAAAACATCTATCAGGACCTGAAATCAAGCAAAAGAATGCACGTGCTTCGGTTATGAGAAATGCTTTAGGTGAAGCCTTTGGTACAAAAAAAGCTAAGAAAGCTATTGCAGATTTGGAAAGAAATCGTATCGACTCAGATAAATTAGTTGACTCTGCGATCGATATCATCGACTCGGTGAAAACAGCATCGAAAGATCTACCTACTAGGGAACAATTGCAGGAGACGGTCTCCTCAGATAGACCAACTCCTCTTGCTAATGTTGAGGCCACAGACGTGGAACAAATTTACCCTGTGCATAATATAATACCGAAGAACGAATGGTCATTCATTCGGGTTACTGCTATAATGAAAGAACAAGACGAAGAAAAGAGGTTGGAATATTTCCCATACACCAAGTTTGCTTATCTAGCTAAGAAATTGTCGACCTTAACTCAAGCTAGTCAAATGCAAAAACTACAGTTACTGTACTATCTCTCATTATTGGTGGGTGTCTACGACAATAGACGAGTAAATAATAAGGCAATGTTGATTGAAAGACTTAATGCGGCACCAGATGGTATTCTTGACGGTATTCTTGCGAGATTTTCTATATCTAAATCAGGTCACTTTGGAAAATCGAAAGATAAATCTTTCTTCATAGATCCACAAAGAGAAGATAAATTATTATGTTATATTTTAGCCATCATTATGCATTTAGACAACTTTGTCGTTGAGGTTGCTCCATTGGCCCAACAACTAAACCTCAAGCCATCGAAGATAGTCAGTTTGTTCAAAATTTTAGGTGCAACTGTAAAAGGTGCAACAGTTGCACAAGCCGAGGCTTTCGGAATTCCTAAGTCTTCTGCTTCTACCTATAAAATTGCAACGTTAAAGGTACCATTTAAGTTGCCTGAAATGACAAGAAGAGGGAGGGGTCCAAAAAATTAGATTTAACGGACCCTGGCAAATACTAGAATAATACTTAAGAATGATATATATGTTAACGTGTTTGTGTCTGTTTGTGACTTGTTTTTGTGAATGTTTGTTCCAATATATAAGTGTGTGTCATTATTTCATGATACAGACAAAGAAAACAACCTTTAAAAACGATAACCTAAATAGTATGTGGCCTCGAAAGCTTATTAAAACGACCTAAGGGCAAGTAGTCTCCAGATGATGTTACTTTTCTACGGATTGACTCTGTTAATATCGACCCATTCTATCAGAGACTTTTGTCTATCATCCCTCTTGACTTTATAAAAATGGTCAACATAGCTGGACGCATTCATATGATTTAAAAATTTTTCATCATGCGTGATCACAATTAGCTGAAAGTTCTTCTGATGTCTTCGAACCTCGATGATATTTGATAGAGACTTTGCCAGGCTCTCTATATTCTCTTCATCTAAGTTTGTTGTTGGTTCATCCAAAGTGATTACACCGCAATTAACACCAAATGTTTCTGACAAAGCCAATCTTATTATTATTGCAGCTAAAACTTTCTGTCCAGCTGAACACCTTCCTCTCATATCCAGTTCTGCATCCTGTTTATACATCACAACCCTATAGTTGTATGATTTTCCCCGAGTGTTTGAAACCTCATCAGTCTTAATCTCAATTTTGTCAACATCAGTACCGCTGTAAGTACTCTTCCAAAGTTCTTCGATTATGCGATTAATATCTTCCATTTTCAAGCTATGATACCTCATAATTGCACTGTCCAATGCTTTAGAATATGTGTCAATATCATCTGTAGCAAGTGTCTTGGTTTGTAAATTGATCCACTCACGCTGATAAAGTTCGTCGATATCTTTATAGTCGGTTTGAAGTTGTTTCCTGAGAGATATAACCTGATTTTGAAGTTGTTTAATTTCACCTAATCTTCCTGCATTTTCTGCGCTTAACTTTTCGTACTTTCCTCTTAATCGCAATGACTCCTCCTGGTATTTTTTTCTTTGTTCTTCGGCGTGATCTATGTTCATCTTCCTAATGCAATCTTCGGTATTTTTCAAATTATCTTGAAGATTTGCAAGTTCAATATTCAGTTTGATGTTTTTATACTCATTATCTGATTCCAAAAGAATTTTTTGAGCTTCATTTATCTGGGCTTCAATATTTTTCTGTTCGTTCATTTTAAAGGACATTATTTCTTTGTGTTCAGACAACTCAATTTCGCATTGCTTCATTCTGGGCATCTCAACATCGTTGAATTGATTTATTATCTCCTGTAATTCCAGAATTCCCTTAACATCGCTTTCTATTTTCTCTCTTTTACTTCTAATGGTTGTCTCCATTGACTTATTTGTCACTTTTAAATTCGAAAAAGCTTCATTTGTTTCATCGATCTTAGTTCGCATTACCTCTATTTCTGATACCAATGCTTTCTGTTCTTCTTTCAAACTTTCTATAGTTTTCAGGGTATCTGAGAGTTCATTTTCTAAACCAATTTTCTCTTGGTAAGAGTGTTCCATGTTATTTATCAATGCATTTTTTTCACGAATCAAAGTCAATAAGTTATTATGCTCCTGAGTCTTTTCATCTTTGTCACGTTGTGCATCTGACATTATCCTTCTAGAAGACTTTAACTGTGCATTTAATTCTGTTTGTTGCTTTTGTAATTCATCGATAGATGGTAAGCCATTTTCAGCGTTGTATATACTTAATTCTTCTTCAATCCTATTGCAATCGCGGTTTAGGCGTTCTAGTTCAGCGGTACAACTTGTAAACTTCTGCAGTAGCGGTTTTAAGCATTCATCAAATGTATTAAAGAGAGTTTCCGTTTTTTGTAAATCCTTCTTCTTCTGTTCTAACTTCAACTCTTCCTGATCCAAACATGATTTAAGTTCAATTTTCTTGTGGTTCAGTTCTAGTGCTTCTTCCTTATTTTTCTTCAAAGAGACTACGTCCTGAAAACAATTTCTTAACTCATTTAGATATGATTCTACCTCCACGACCGTATTTTCAAGGGTTATCTGAAAATTTTTATTGGTTTTGTTTTGCAAATCTTGAATCATCTTTGAAGAACTTTCGTGTGAATGAAACTTTCGTTGACATAGATAACAAGAATTATCTTCTTTTGCAACCTGTAAAGCTTTCATGTTAAACTCGTAGGTTGTATTATGCATTTTCAAATTTTCTACTGCAATTCTGTATGAACTTTCTACCTCCTGCAATTCTTTGTCATACGTTTCAATCGTTACATCTTCGGGTAATAAGTCCGTAAGTTTCCTCTGGACTTTCTCATTATGAGCAGAGAGCGTGTTTAACTGTTCCTCTAAATGTTTCAATTCATTTGATACGCCCATATTTTGCTTTTCAAAAAGGGCAGTTTCGTTTTTTTTGTCACTAAGTTGTTGCTTGACACAGGAATAGTATTCATTGAAATTCGTTATTATTGTATTTTCTGTTGAATTCTGTATCGAACTCGCAGCTTCATTTTCAATAATTGACGTGAATAAAGAGTCGCGCTCCTTTATTTTTGCTATTTGTGCCTGCTTCAAGAATGATAATTGAGCATACAAATCCGAATGTTGGCCAACTTTTGACAATCGCTGTGTCACTGAATCCAATTTTTCTTCTAGCATGCGTATTTCCGTAGATTTAGAGCTTAAAACACGAGTAAGCGATGTTATAGATGATTCTGTTTTCTCGTTTTGTAGTTTAAATTCATATTTTTTTAAAGATTGCTTTTCAGTGTTTAATTCATCCTCGGTAATGCTAATGGATGATAACCTATTCTTAATTCGATTGATCTGTTCCTCTAACTTCTTAAAATCTGACTCAATATATATCAAATGTTGTTCTTTTTTCGCAAAAGCACTCTTAAGATTGGATAATTTTTCCTCCATTTGTTCCTCCTCTTTCTGTTGATTTCTTTGTAACTCAAAAAGTTCTGTATTTGCGGCAGCTAACATCGAAGACACTTCTTTTGTAACTTTTTCCTTTGGAATATTGTATGCACAGGAAAGATCGTTGAGCTTTCTATCTATTTTGTTTTTTGAAAGCTCGTATTGATCGCGCTTAGATGCAAGTTCACCCTGTAAAATAAATAATCTATTTTGTTCATCTTGCAATTTTTCTAATTCAGTCACATTTTTCTTCTTCAGAGCTTCTAAACCCATTAAATGGCTCTTCTTATTTTCAACCAATTCAGAAAAATTCCGTAATCTGGATTCTAAATCTATCTTGGTAAGGGGTAATAAGTTGACACTTGACTTCATTCGTTCGATTTGTTCCGTTAGTGACTTTTTTGTCAATTGCAAATGATCGTAATTGGATAGTATCTCTTGAAATTGCTGGTTTGTCTGAAAAAGCTCATCAGATTGTTTGGTTATTTCATTTAATTTAAGCTCGAGATCGTCTACCTCTTTATTGTACCTATCGATCTTATTTTCCAACTTTGATATGGTGTGTTTTGTTGCATTTGCTTTTTCCCGATCCATTTTTAAGTGGTCTACCGACTGCCTCAAAAGTTTAATATCTATTGACATGTCTTTCTTTATTACTTTTAAATTGTCAAGGGCTTTAGTAAACTTCAATGCCTGAAATATTTCATCGAATCTCTTCTTCAGAATCGAGGGTTCACTCAAAGGCCATAAAGAATCCTCCTGATGACAGAATATTACATAATCTAAAATAGCTTTAGGAACACCCAAATAAAGAGGAATTTGTTGATCAAGTTCCGATGATCTTGTGCTCAACGTTGTACGCTCGCTCTTAGTAATTGCCACCAACTGTCCCTCAAGAGTCTTGAAAGTATTTGAATTCTTCTTTGCCAGCAATTGAATATTCCTCGTCACTATCATATTATTCCCCCGTGCATTTGTGAATGCTAATTTCACTTGTGCTCTGATATCTTTCTCTCCAGTAATTTTTGGATCATGGATGAATGCACCACTCTTCGAATTAGGAGGAAGGTCACCTGTAGTAGCATACTTCAAACATTCAATTATGGTTGTCTTACCCGAGCCATTTGCCCCGACTATAAGAGTCAGCGGCTTTCCGAATTCAATAGTTTCTCTATCATTGGCGTCAAACGATCGGATCCCTTGGATAGAAAGTTTATAAATTGCAGACATTTCAATTTTAAACTTCACAATTAGCAAAATCTAAAATCTCAAAACGAAAGTATTGACGAAGCAGTAAATATTGAATTTGTCAATCTAACGTTCAATCCTTATGCCTGGCGATCACAGCTTTTCGATTTTTTATAAAAGATATTTCATTAATCCAGAATACGAAACCATTATACAACTATTATACTGTAATAAAAAACAAACGATATCATGTGACAAACAAAAACTACCATCCAATTAACAATTACTGAATAAGTACATGATAATAGCAAAAATTGTATTTCAGGATGACTATAAACACTTTCTTTAAGACAGTGTTACTATTTAGAGCACATTTGAGATCTTAGCATCACGCCATGTGACCTAAAAAACGGTTTCCATACGTCTCATACACGTGATTTTTGAGTCATCTCATACGTTGGGTAAAGTCTTTTTTTTCCATTGCGCAAAAGTATATAAACCTTGAATTTTAAAAAAAATAGACTCTACTTTGTCCCTGCCACACAAGCCGTACGAAACATTATCCATCTATTCGAGCAATTTCTCACATAGCGAAATTTTATTCATAGTACACTTTTTTTGTTCGTCCTATCTGGATTGTCACTTACAGTATCCACTTATTATCCATAGTACTATCAATGTCTGTTGAACATAGTGATCATGAAGATTTTGTAGCCACACTCGAATCTTTTAAAGAGTTGAAGTCTGGTATATCAGGTTCACGTATTAGAAAGTTGACTGATTACGCCATTGAACACGTAAAAAGTGTGGATACCTTGTTGACTTACGTCCTAGAATACTCTAGAGGGTGCCCCTCAACACATAAACTCGGTTCCTTGTACATTATTGATTCTATCGTTAGAGCATTTCTGAATAAAGCAGAAATTGCCAAGCTGGATATTAATGAAAAAAACTATTATTCACATGGAGTGACATTATTAAATGGGAATATACAAGCACTATTGATTGATGGTATCGAGAGAAGTGATGAGTCTCAAAGGGATAAAATCATGGAATTGATCAACATATGGGATAAAAACGGGGTATTCGAAAAGACAGCTTTAAATGCCGCTAGGAGTAAATTGATCGAGCTAGTAGATACACATGCCAATACTACATCTTCGTCTTCTTCTATCAATGAGAGTAGAGATTCGAGAAGTAGAGCTAGCCAAATCTTGCAAGATATACCAAAATATGACAATCTTCCGGTAGTAAATGTTCCATCCGATTTGTTAAGTGATGATCTTAAACTGCAAGAGCGGGCCTTGAAGAAATTATTATGTACTTTACAAAAGGAGTTCTCTGCTCAGCGGAAAAAAAGAGACCTTGGTAGCGTTCACAGTTCGAAAGTCATCAGTACCACAAATAGATCGACCAGAACACAATATGTTGGCAGAGAGTCGCGCACTGACAGATCAAGGTCACCACCAAGGAATAAGCACGAACGTATTCGTGCGCAGACTAATTCTGCATCTAATACACATTCTACAAGACAATCTAGTAATACTAGTCAAGGTAACAATCATCACTTGTATCCAGATGAGAAAAATGTTCCCTCAAATCCGCACTTCAGACCAAAACCAATTTCTGTTGACCCTTCCTTGCCAAGAGATCATGTCAAGGTTTTCTCTCGTACATTGTTCGTAGGTGGAGTGCCTCAAAATTTTAAGGAGCATGATATAGCAAGAATGTTAAGACAATTCGGTGAGGTTCAAAGCGTTATATTGAACAATGCTCGTAAGCATGCATTCGTGAAAGTCTATTCAAGAGCTGAAGCTGAACGTATTATGTCTCACTTCAATGCCGGTGGAAAAGGTGCTGATAGAAGTGGAAACGCAACACACGGCCTCAGAATACGTTGGGCCGTTGGTTTTGGTCCAAGAGATTGTTGTGATTATCAATATGGTTTTTCCATCATTCCTCTTGCACGTTTAACCGAAATTGATCACAAATGGTCTCAATCAGCCGAATGGGGTGGTACTGGTGGACAAGCGATAGTCAGCAATATGGTATATGAGGAACCTGATATTATCGTCGGAGAAGGTGTATCTTCTAAAGCTATTTCCCAAAAAATGCCAACAGACAAAGGAGTATTGGGTCCTAAATCTGGAAGAGTTAGCGCCGCTTCCGCCCCAACTCCAGCTACTGCTCCTGTTCCAGGCCCAAATCCAATAGCATATGCTAATATCACTCCTCCTCCTGCTCCACCTTCAACTCAGGCACACTCTCAACCACATTCCCAATACATTAATCCTCAAATGTATCCCCCATCGCAAGTTGTGTATGGTCAAGGACAAGTGCTTCAACAAATGCCTAACCAACAATCGCACCCTTCACAGCAAAAACCTCAACACCATTCGGCATCATTTGATCCTACTGCACAATTAAATACTCTGATGACTATGCTGAACCAGCAGCAAAAGTAATTTACCAGTTTCATGATTTTATGTAGTTAGCATCTTAGTGAAATCATTTATCATGTAGTATATCCGTACAAAACGATTAATCAGGCATTTAGAAAATTTTTGAAACTAGCCATATTCAACGTAAAAATTCACTGCGATACTTCAACATTAAGATCTAGGAATAGGATTCATTGAATTGCATCAACAACATACGACACCATGTCTGTGAAAGCTGCTACGTCTTCGATACCTAAAGTGGTAAGGGCTGGTCTTGTCCTTTCCCGTATTCCAATTGTGACCCCCGAATTGAATGCGTTAGAATCCACATACTATCAATATCAAAATGAACTGGAAAAGAGGTTGATGTGGACTTTCCCATCTTATTTCTACTTCAAAAAGGGTACTTTGGCTGAACGTCGTTTCAATGCAGCTCAAAAAGGTGTTGTAAGTAAACAACAGGGTGTTTGGTTCCCAAAAGGTGTCCCTGACATCAAACATAATAGAGAAAGAAGCATGAAACAAAACATTGTTCTTCCTAGGGATGAAGATGAGGCTGTTAATAAGGAAAATGTTACCAGACCCATTGTCCCAAACCCTAGAATTACTAAGGCAGATGAATCTAATGATATGACCAGCTTGGAAAGAAAACTTGACAGAACCCTGTATCTCTTTGTCAAAGATGCATCAGACACGTGGAAATTCCCAGTTTTCCCAGTGGAACATCAGACAGAAGGTGAGAAGAAATCTTTGGATAAGATAGCAGAAACTGGTTTGAGAGAAATCAGCAAAGATGATATGAACATATGGGTCGTGTCGAATACACCAGCAGGTGTCTTGCAAAAATCTGACACTGCAGACTTTCTAATTAAATCACATATAATCTCCGGAAATTTCCAGTTGAACGATCTAAAAACTTACAAAGACTTTGCATGGTTAACAAAGAACGAAGTCAAGGATCTTGTTGCAGCAGATTACTATGAAGAAATACATTTCCTACTATCCGAAAACTAATTATATATAGTTGCAGAAAAAACCCTGTAAATAAATCTTGTAAGATAGCATTACTTACTCAATTACAAGGAGGAAGAAATTAAGTGATCGACACCCTACCATCTTGAATTTGTGGATCGGAATCCCATACGACCTCGTCCGATTTCTGACTTACTTTTAAAACCTTCGCCTTCTCTTTTCCGAGAAAAACGAGGTTCACGTTCACGTATAGGTTTAGTTGAAATATTTCTATGGTTCTTATTTGTCTTGTCTGAATCTCGTTTTGAATCAACTTTTTTTTGTTCGCCAGTAACTTTTGGGTTTGATGATGTGATATCTGCAAATACCACTTTATCTTGTGAACTTGTGGCAAAAAAGATATTACTAGATGTTGACCATTTAATTGCTGGGAATGAACATTCTCCAAAAGATATCGAGTACAACAGGGATAAGTCGTTATACCAATAAAAGTCTATCATACAAAGGTCAGAGTCTTTTTTTGATGATGCAATTGAAATTATCGAACCATCAAAAGAAGTTCCGATTGAAAGAATGTGAGTTTCGGTACATATACGATCTTTTGACGGTATTAAATTAGGCAAGGACCAAAACATACAATCATTCCGCGATCCAACCAAAAGAGCTCTTCCCATAGGGTCAACCTTTAAAGATATTACAGCTTTCATATGATTTCTTTTTTCGAGAACTAAAAATAGTGAACCAGGTTCTAGATTAAATACTCTCACAAATCCTGATTTGTATCCTGCAAATATTGTCACAGAATCGTTTGACCAACAAACAGAAGTGATGGTATCATTGTCTTCACTCGAATAAGTTGAATACATTTCGTATCCACGAGCAACGTCAAAGACATATAATTCTTCGTTCTTTGTTACTACCAAAAGGTAAGCTCCTGAAGGATCGTATATTGTTATGAAGTTTTTGGCCTTTGAGTGCGTTTTCAATTCTTTCAATAAACGCAAGTTATTGTCAACCACATTCCAGATTTTCACTGTAGAATTATTTCCAACAGTTGCAAACTGTGATTCATTGGGATTCCAGCTAATAGAATACACAATTTTACCATCACCTTGAACATTTTTCGGTAAATCAATTAAGCTATGATCCCTATGTCTCTCAGATCTTGTAACTGAAGGGCGGACCACAGAGAGACTACCATCTGCTCTGGACCAGGCTGCAAAGCTTGAAGCCGGATGAATGTCAATGTGAATTATCTCATTCAAAGCAGACCTTCTCATTCTTGTATCTTTAACTGTTGATCCATGGTGATCTCTGATATTCCTTCTATTCTTCCAAGCATTTTCCAGCAATGAGCTAAAATAGTTCTTTAATTCAAGTTCAGCAAACGCAGTGACGTCAAACTGTTTTATATGTGTCGCTGATAATCTCGACATCTATCAAATCGTTAAAATTCTCACAATTCCTTGATTACTTCCTTATACATAACTTACTTTCAATGTCAAGATTTTGCAGAAAAACGTTTCATTTCAAGTATGAGAACTTTTACTTGACTACAAATCCAGTTTTCCAAGAAAATACAGAAACAATAATGAAATAAGTACATATATTGCAAATGGATAACCAACAATTGTAACTGACACACACCTTGTAAGCTACTAGTTTCTTCTGTATTCTCCATCTTTTTTGCGAAATACCATCATTCTTTCCTTGAACAGTGAAATTATTTATATAATAACTAGTAAATACCGAAATTTGATGTAATAATATTAAAACTCAAAGTCATTTCACAGCCTGATTGCAAAAGCTTACTTCTAAGCAGCCAACGATATTGGAGATAAAATAAAAAACGCTCACATTCGTTCAGTGTCCTAGAGTACACCGCTATCTGTATCAGTCACTATCATTGTTCGGACTTTGTTGATACCTTTAAAGTGAATTAAACAAGGAATACGGAACTATCGCACACACTACCAAAAGAGGGTGTCTAGTAAGAAACCATACCTAAATGGTTATTTGTAAAGAAAATGAACGTAGTGATGATGGTACGTCAACCACCATCTCGTATTCGAAGAATTACGGTAAAACATTTCCTGTACATCTCCAGAAGAGTTTCCGAACACTTAAAAGAGGTCGAGAAACCATATACGAAGATTTATCAGACAATGAATACGATGATAATGCAAATACCCATTATGATACACTTTGTGTGGACAATGTAATAGATCTGGATCATGATTTTGATGCAAAACCTGGGGAGAAGCCTAAAGAGCTTGAGAAAGTTCAATTAACAGACGATGATGAATCTGAAAATATTGTGAATGCAACTGCGGAAAAAGCAGACATCATATCGGATGCGGATCTCAAACTCATGAAAATGTATCGAATGAGCCAAAGTTCTGTTATTCCCCAACCAAAGCGGAAGAAACTTGGACAGTTCACCTCTAGTGAACATGAAATTTCTAAGTACAATCATTCATTGAAAGTCAGAAAACAATACATAGAAAGGTACAACATACCACCTCCAATGTTCTTAGAAGAGCTTGAACGGCGTGTGCTCAAACATATTCCAATCTGTAACTCTATTCTTACAGGGAAGGTCTCGTCACTGTACTATACGCAGGCGAAACAAGTGCAAAACGAATCGTCCCGTGATATCTTAACAACAGAGGAATTAAGAAGTTTAGATATGCATAATTTTACCGCTGGCTACTTTGGTCTAAGACGTCAAGGTATCGTTGGAATGCTAATTTTGGAAAAATTTGGGGAATATCTTGCTGCAAACAAAAACCCAGTGGTAAGATTCTGGGGCACTTACGATTTCGCATACTACGTATTAGCACCAGAATTACTATGTTACTTATGTATGGAGGATTTTAATCTGCAAGACTTGGAAGACGCATGGGACCTGATGCAATCAACAACTGAATTCGGAACTGTCGTTGCTGACAACGACCCATTAGAACCCTTTGAGGTCGAAATGGAGGAAAAAATGCTTAAAAAGCTGAACCTAGGTGCAGATTATTTTTCTGCAACATACAGGAAACTGCAACGACGTTCTTTGGATAACGAGGTTGTTTCTTACCCAAATCATTAAACTGATGGACAAGTTGAACGATTAATGCCATCATGTATATCATTTTTCACGTTTTGAAAATTTTCTTCAAATATCTCTTGCATTGGAAAGCTCTGCCGAGTGTATTTAAAGACAATCACTACAAAAGAAAGCATCAAGAAAAAACATATTTAAAGAGACGTTAGAAAAAATCGTCCAAACAAATTTTGTTCTTGTTTTTAGCATCTGGGGGGATTGGAGTTGGAAATGTCTGGTAAAGCCTGTTATATTTGTGGGAAGTTAGGTCACTTGGCTGGTGATTGTGATTCTGAAAAGTTGTGTTACAACTGTAACAAGCCAGGACACGTTCAATCAGAGTGTCCAGTTCCAAAGACTTTGGAATTTAAACAGTGTTACAACTGTGGTGAAACTGGTCACGTCAA
This sequence comes from Kluyveromyces nonfermentans, assembly GCA_030569915.1. Taxonomy (NCBI): domain Eukaryota; kingdom Fungi; phylum Ascomycota; class Saccharomycetes; order Saccharomycetales; family Saccharomycetaceae; genus Kluyveromyces; species Kluyveromyces nonfermentans. The sequence continues at coordinate 23,035 of JAJLUD010000017.1, forward strand.
AACGGAATGTACCGTTCAAAAGTGCTACAACTGTGATGGATTTGGACACATTGCAAGAGACTGCGATGAGCCAAAAAGATCTAGATTCGGAAATGACCGTCCATTATCCAAGGTTTCATGTTACAAGTGCGGTGGTCCAAACCACATGGCTAAGGATTGTTTGAGAAATGAGCCATCTTGTTACGCATGTGGTGAAGTGGGTCATCTTTCCAGAGACTGTTCCACATCTGGTGAAAAAGTTTGCTACAATTGTAACGGTGTTGGTCATATTGCTAAGGAATGTCCTTCATACTAAGCACTTTGCGTATTTATGTCAATGCTCGATTATTTTTTTTTTTTCGTTTGATATTCATTCGATTTTTGCAGGGGATATTCATCAATTGAACTCCGACTTGTTATCATTAATGCTCACCATTAGGTAAATGAAGACGATTACAGAAAAATAAAACTTGATGCGTATATCCGTTTGAACACGTTTACAGCTTTTTGCCTTTTAAGTAGGTTAAATAATAATAATATTTGATTACTGACCTCATGTCTATGATTATCTGTATAGTAAGTTGGCCATTTCTAAGACCTTGCTGCAGTTATCAACATCATGAACTCTAACGATATCACAACCGCTCGATACACATGCTGATACAAGGCTACCAGTGACGAAGTCCCTATCCTGCGGATTTGGTGTATTGGTAAAGTCTCCGATGAATTTTTTTCTAGATGGACCCACCAGTACGGGGAGATTGGATAAAGTCGCATAAGAGCCTTCTACTATAGCGGAATAATTTTTCAACAAAAACAGGTCTCGTATCAATTCTAGGTTTTGATGACCAACTTTAGCGAATCCGATACCAGGATCAATAATCAGCTGGTGGCGATGGATACCTTCTTTCATGACTTTTAAAAGTGAACTACAAAGCTCATTACCAATGCGACGAATAAGTTCATGTTTTTTTGACTGTTTGATAGGTTTACCGATAAAAAAATCTTCTAGATTATCATCACTAATGGAATAGTCTACTTGTGAAGACATTGAGCTAATGTTACCTCTTATATGTGATAAAACATAAGAAACCTTAGGATTCTGAGAAATAACCCTATAAAGTCCTGAATCAAAGGTGCCACCAGAAATATCATTTATTATACCAACCCCATGCTCAATCGCCAACTTTGCAACGTTAGCTCTGTAAGTATCAACAGAAAGCACAACCTTTTCGAACGGTAGGTTACTTCTTTCTTTTAATGCTTTAATAACTGGAATGACTCTTGAAATCTCCTCTTCCTCGGAAATTTGAACAGATCCTGGCCTTGTAGAACAACCGCCAATGTCAACAATTATGAGCTCATGCAGAGAAAGTGCACTATGGACAAGGTTTTCAATTATAGCTACTTTTTCTTGGATATTCATGTATCCGGAACCCCCATCCGAAAAAGAATCTGGAGTTACATTGACAATTCCCATTAAATAAGAAGGTGATTTGACAGTTGGAATGACTTCATTATTAAGTAGACCTTTTTCCCACACTACTTTAAATTTCAAAAAGTTTTCACCAACTGGAACAAGTTTCCAAAGAATGTCTTCAGGGTTTTCTCTTTCATAAAGTTGCTTCAGGTGATTGAATATTGGCTCTGCAGTTATAGGGTGAACTGTATTTGGATCGACTATTTCACAGAGAGGTGTTAACACAAAGCCACGTTCAAGAATCCGGGGATGAGGAAGAGTTAAATCATCGCTGTTCATGAGAATTTCATTTCCCTCAGAGTCAAAATACAGTAAAATGTCCAGGTCCATAGTACGTGGACAATTGTCAAATTGCTTAACACGTTCCATGTGCTCATACTCGATTTTTTTACAAAATTGAAGCAACTCATGAGGAGAAAGCTTGGTTTCGATCTTGACGCACCCGTTTAAAAAAGACTGTTGATTTTTGAAGTACATTGGTTCACTTTCAAACAAGGACGAAGAAGAAGTTATTCTGATGGAGTTATTACTCTTCAAAAGTTCAAAGGCCTTTAAAACATTATCAAATCGATCACCAATATTGGACCCAAAGGCAAGTATAGCCTCATTCCATGAATCACCTACAGATAGCTTATGTTCCTGAATTGGTAAATTGAAATGTCCCGTATCATGAGAAACCATATTAATTGGTACTTTACCTTTAACGTCTTCATGACACCTTGTGCATTCCACACCAACACCTGAGGTTTCCGTTATTGCGTTAAGTTTGATAACCTTAACAGAAAGTGGTAAGCGTGGGTATTTGATAAAAAACGTATTCTTTTCTAAGACCATTTGCGCAACACTCTCCACTAGAGCCTCTACGGTTTTGAAATTAGAACGCTCTACATACTCTGTCACTTGCGATATAATAGCCCTATAAGGAGGTACATCATCGCTCATTGGAATCTCTAGAGTTAAATCAACGTATTGTTTTTGAAGGCGCTCAAATGTGAAAACACCGATCAGAGTCAAAGCCCTAATATTTGAAATAACCAGTTTATCTATATCATTTTTAGGACAACCAACGATCGCTTTCAAATTTTCACTTCTGATATCTGCCTCCTTAGCTTCTACCTCTAAAACGAGTTCCGAAATACCAGGATAAGTTGACGTAGTGAACTGATATAACTTTCTTCCGAATGACGCAACATCTTGGAAATTATGGCTTGCATTCAATCGAGCGTAATTCAATATGTCCCTAGATATTACGGCATAATTCAGCGAAAACTTTAAATCATCTTTTTCAGCTGACTTCCTGAAATCTGTACCCATATTTAAAGTCACATTTAAATTCTGGGCTTTTATCTGATTCCAGGAATCTTGCCCAACAATAGCTTGGAGCCTCAATTTCTCTATATGCACATGATCTGTTGAAAACAATCTTCGTGCTGGAGACAAGACTGTGCTTGACATTCGAAATATTTCATGCAACAATGGTTGACGCACTTTGTATTTTTAACTTTTTTATGGTTTATCGGCAAATCAAAGGTTGCCTTCTACCAGTATGCTCTTTTAACGTTTTTGTTACATTGCTGATTTAAATTTTATAGCAGAGAAATATGAAGTTGTTAAGTTCATGAAATTACATATGAAAAGATAAATCAAAGAAAAAAATTCATGCTCTATCTGCAGAACGTTTTCAAGTTCATAATAGCTTGAGCATATACCTACTAGTTTATTTGTGTTTCAATATTAAACAGTAAATTATCGTTGCCTTCGTTGTAATCGAATGTAGAAGGATGTAGTTTCCAAAGATTGGAAAGCTTTTACGTTGATATATCTCTGAAAAGTAATAAATTCACGTATAAATGAACTTACTTCAAAGCTAAAATGTGATAGAGTCATATATTTTGAATTAGTTACCTATGAGCAATCTTAATGCTCCTAAATTAACAGTTATGAATTTTCTTTTTTGGCCCTTCTGCAGTAATAATTTGATACAAATTTCCAATACTTTTAGTATATCACGCAAACAATGCACCATTTAGATAGATAGAAGTAAGACAAGCGAAGCGGTATATTTAAGGATGATTAAACGTCATATTTTCAAAGGTCTTAAGGCTAAGTCATTCTCCACTTTTCAGACCCTTCTTGCTCCGCAGTTGGTTGATGTGTTAATTGTTGGTGGGGGCCCTGCCGGTTTAACTCTTGCTTCGGCTATAAAACAATCACCCTATTTATCTAATTTATCGACCGTTTTGGTGGACGCAGGTGATTTGAAAGGAAAGGTAGCAGATTTCTATCACTCCCCGCCAGACCATTTCACCAATAGGGTTGTCAGTTTGACTCCACAATCAAAGCAGTTTCTCGAAAAGACTGTTGGGGTGACTCTTAACGAAGAAAGAATACAACCGTTTGACGGTCTATATGTTAGCGACGGATGTTCCAACGGTACATTAGAAATGGAAAGAGATTCAATGGGTTACATGGTTGAAATTTTGAATATTCAAAGCTCATTGTTGGAAAAACTACGAATTTCTCAACCTACAGGATTAGACCTCAAAGACAAAACAAAGGTCGAGAAAATTGAATATGAAGATCCAAATGACAATTCAAGTTGGCCAATAGTTACACTAGATAATGGTGAACAGTTTAAAACAAGACTTTTGGTCGGTGCTGATGGTTTCAACTCACCTGTTCGAAAATTTTCTACTATTGGATCACAAGGTTGGTTTTACAATGCGTTTGGTGTTGTTGCGACAATGAAATTGGACTATCCACCTTTCAAGATTAGAGGTTGGCAAAGGTTTTTACCTACGGGTCCAATTGCACACTTACCTCTTCCAGATGACAATGCAACTTTAGTATGGAGTACCACAGAGCCATTGTCAAGATTACTTCTATCCCTGACAGAAGAGCAATTTGTTTCTTTGGTAAATGCAGCATTTGTTTTAGATGATGCGGATATGCAGTATTACTATGAAGCACTGGAAGATGGATCTATCTCGACAGAGGAATTGGTTGCAGATATTGATTTCAGGACTAAGCAAATTTTCGAATCCTTTGAGGATGAAGCTTTGATTGATGAAAAATATCCACCAAAAGTGCTTTCAGTTCTGGAAAAGTCAAGGGCAAGGTTCCCCTTGAAGCTCTCTCATGCAGACAGCTATGTAGCAGATCGCGTCGCATTGGTTGGTGATGCTGCTCACACCACACATCCTTTAGCAGGACAGGGTTTGAACATGGGTCAAGGTGACGTAGAATCGTTGGTAAAATCTTTAGAAAAAGCACAACAACGCGGCCTAGACATTGGTTCGTTGCTAGCTTTGGAACCTTATTGGGCTGACAGATACCCTACCAACAATATGTTGCTTGGTGCCGTTGACAAGTTACATAAGCTTTATTCAACAGACTTCCCTCCAATCGTTTCTTTAAGAACGTTTGGTTTGAATTTAGTCAATGAGCTCGGCCCAATCAAAGATCTAATAATGAGTAAGGTCAGCGGACCCACAAATTAAGTAAACAATTTAAAACGCATCAAGTATTTTTATTTCACAAGAACGATAGTTGATATTACAAATAGTAACAATCTTTACTATCTCCAGTATATCATCCGAATTTTTAAATTCGAAATTATATAAAGTAATATTGTCGACACCTTAACTTCCTTTCTACAGTATTGGAGTATCCCTACATTACAACTCTCGTTTACAAAGAAAAGCAATCATGTGATACATTTTTTGATCTCTTATCCTCTTCAAGTTCTTTCACAAGAGAACCTAATACTCTTTTCAAGAGAAGGATAGTCTAGATTCAAATATATACACGACCCAACGCCGAATGTTGCTTTTATTCACTAGCTGAATATTCTTTGCACTTCGACTTAGTGATTCTTTTCATCTCATGCCTACCGAACGATCTCTATACTACTTTTGCAAAAAAAAAAAAGGACAAACGTTCACTGAATTTGCCTGCACGTTGAATACTCACATACACCAGGGTTCCAATATCACTTAATACAGATTACATTATAAAATGAATGATATTTTTAGTCCAAAATGGTCTGATTAATACCGAAGCACTTAAGCTTATATACACAGAACATAAAGATGCCTTGTCTCGAGGCTTTTTGTATGTAGGTACACACTGCGTGGCTTGTTCGCCCGACAAAAAAAAGTTGAATTACGTCCAATACTTCAAAGGACAAAAAAAAAAAAAAAAAAAAAAAAAGCTCGTTTACGACCCTCCTTGTTTGATTGGCAGAAGTACGTTTGATCTAAATTTGTGAAGCTTATGAAAGTTGTATTAACATAGCACTTCAGAAATAACTAACTAAAAACAATTAGCCAACTTGAAAAATTATTTTCCTTTGAAAATTATGAGTTAATTAGCGTTTATTTTGTACTGTAGGTTTTTCTAAACATGATGAAAATCGTACCTTTTTCAAATGTGCGGTCAAAAATCCCCTACGCTGCATAAATTTGCATTCATTTCCAAGGCACGATCAAAAACCGTTCTTTCTTATCTGCCAATTTTCGTTAAAAAAAAGTCCTTCTTCAGTAGTCTTCACAGAAACTACAATAACTTCAAGTTAATTGAAGAAGTGAGTACATATTGTGAAGATGTTCATGTTTCATGATTTGAAAGAGGTTTATAATTCAATTTTTGGATCTGTCACGTTCGAGAAACTAAAAGCAGTTAATACCAATGTATTCGAATCATTGAAGGCTGCTTTTCGGCTAGAGAAAAATGAACAGAAAGCTTCAGAGGACATGTTTATAGAAACTTTTCCCCCTTGCGCCAGTTACAAGGCACCAAAGTTTCCTGTAATTTTGTGTCATGGTTTATCAGGGTTTGATAGGTTGATATTGATTCCATCGGTCAATAAATTGACCAAACTGCTCAGAGCAAGTATATACGCGAAAAACTCTTCGACGTTTATGGAGGAAGATGATTCATTAATACAGGAAAGTGCTCTACTTAAAGTTGACTACTGGCTAGGGGTACGGGAAGCATTGCAAAAGAAAGGATGTACAGTTCTGACTGCAAGAGTACCAAGCTTTGGAAGTATCGAAGAACGTGCAACAGTTCTCAATAATTTTATTGAAAACGAAGTAGAGAAACTTAGGAGAACTAAAACGAAGCGGGAAATTTATAACTCATCAGGGGCCCCTGCAGTAGAATTTAAGGAACAAGAAAAAGTCAAAGTGAATCTCATTGCCCATTCAATGGGAGGTTTGGATTGCAGATTTTTGATAAGCCGAATTCCGAAGAAAAACTACGAAGTTTGCAGTTTAACAACCATATCTACACCTCACCATGGATCAGAGATGGCTGATTATGTTGTGAAACTTTTTACTGATATTTTGCAACATAGACCCAAGGGAACAAAACCAATTTTCTTGCCTCCAGCTCTTTATGAATTGACTACATACAATTGTATGGCTTTTAACAATTTAATTTTGAATGATCCCAATGTTTCGTACTTTAGTTACGGTGCTTATTTCAGACCTCGTTGGTACAATCTTTTCTATACTACATGGAAAATAATAAAAGATTTATCAGGTGGATCCAAAAGTGATGGGCTCGTTACACCAGAAAGTGCAAAGTGGGGTAATTACAAAGGGACTTTGGTGAATGTTGATCACACTGATTTGATCAATTGGAAAAACCATCTTCAAACTAGGATTTCTTGGAAATTACAAGGCTCCTTGAAAAAAGCAGCCAATTCAGATATTGATATATTACACTTTTATCTTAAAATAACAGATGACTTGGCGCATATGGGCTTCTAGAAGTTAATTAAATTTTAAAGGAGTATTATGTCGTAAGGTTTGATTTCCTAAAAGAAAGTGATGGGGTTAAAATTTCTGTTGTGTTTTGAATTTTAGAGATTATGGTATCATCGACCTTAAATTTAAAAAGACAGTGATGAAAGTTAAGTTTTTTGTTTTGTTTTGAATTTTATAAAGCGCTTTATCCATTGTCAACTATATACTTTCTCGAGAAAATTTTGAAAAGAAAAAAAAAAAAAACGAAAATAGATTAGAAAACCCTTTCCGTGGTGTATTCTGCAGACTAACTTCAAAGTGCTTGAGATTTCACCTTCAGGTAAGTATAAAATTTGGGAATCCCACCTTTTCAGTAGGTGTGACTTTTGAAGTAATTATCCACCAATTTTTTTTATTAGAAAGTAGGACAAGCTTAATTTGGGAGCTATATCAACTTGTATTTATACACTTCAACATAGATTTTAATAAAGTAAGATGAAATGTAGTTCCAGTTTTTCAAGTTAGATCTTGATCTTGAAACTATGGAAAGAAATGAATTAAAATTAAATACGATGTGCTTTCTTACAAGTTGTATCAACATGTTTGAATTGCTAAATTCCACATTTTCTCAAGTAAGAATTACCTTTATAGTAGAACTTTCTCACAAATACTTTAAAGAGATTCTTAAGTGCTTAATTTCATATAAAATTTTACTGTTGAAACAAACAAAACCGCAAAATTCTTGAAAACGAAATATTTTGTTATTAGAGTAATGTAGAAGAATTTCCGAACGTTTTTGGAATAGTAACATGAAAAATGAACAAATATTTAGAATATTTCTTCCTTCAAGAATATAAGTGATTTTTTGCGACGTTTTTAGCTTTTGAAGAGAATAGATTACAAAAATGAGTCCGTAATAAAATACATCAGTAGAGTAGTCGTACAGATAATGAACACACATATAAAATAATATAACATTCTTCAATAATTTTATAATAAAATTTAGATGAACAAAGATAATGTATTTGAAACAGTAAATGATCGGGACTATTGTCCAAATTTCACACCAATACCTTACTCTTAAAAAAATACAAAAAGCCCTTTACAAAGGACAAATCGAGAATCATGTCTTGTACCCTGCAAGACCGGCATTGCGGTAAATTATAGGGCCTAAACAGTTTCACTACAAATTGCGGTTGAGGCTCGAATGATTTTACAACAAACGCTTCAAATGACTCTTGAAAGTGTCAGTAGTTTGCGAACAGTTTTTATAAGATATATGATAATTTCAAGGAAAGACAGACTCAAAAATTATAATTAAAAAAGTATACCCTTCAACCAATCCGAAGTATAAATTCAATGGTATGGTTTATTCAGATTTTTTTACCAAAAGTGATGTTGATTGGCGAAAAAAGCTCTTCCAAGAGGCGGGTAGTTATAGAAATACTTACTATAATATGTGGAATGAAGAGTCTATTCGTAACACCTAAGTCAGGAACGATTAAGTGGGAATATGAATAAATTATGGTGAATGAGAAACACTGCGGTGCTAGAGACAAGGCTTGATCCCATTACAATACATAAGTCATTATACACCCTCATATTTCATCTTAGAAAGCCTTCTTCTTTGTATGACAGGTAAATAGTATTTTTTTGACATTTATTTGTCGTAAGTCCTAAAAAATGGTCATATCTTTTTGAGGTCTCCTTCTCTTGCACAACCACATGTGTTATATAATAATAACAAAAACGTATATATAAATATTGAATATAAATGTCCGAAATTGATCTAGAAGCATTAGAGAGTGATAGGTTGGTTAAATTAGTGGCATTAGGATCCAAAGAGGCGTCTTTAGATACACCCTCTTTTCGAGCCAGCATAAATCACTTCCATACCCAAATATTAGCACTTGAAAATTGGATACAAGAGAATGCGAAAGTGAAGGGCAAAAATACAGGGGAAGTTAGTGCAATTGTAGAAAAATTCGAAGACTCGCTGTTAAGCAGACTTCTACCTCCTCCTTCCTTCCTGAGTAATGGTCTGGTGGAGAGTAAGGGATATACAGCTTGGATCGTAAATGAGTTCCAAAATGCTTTAAAAAATTTTGCGCAAGGTGTCAATTCTCTTATGCCACTTAATCCCGAGAAGTATTTATCGATTTATTTGGATATGCTAGTACAGGTTGTGAAACCTTACAAGGAGTTACGTGAGAACTTCGACTACTACCAGGGCAGATATGATTCGTTTGTGAAATCTTTTCATGAGATAAAAAGCCGTCCTACCACAAATGCAGAATATCTTCGGGAACAATCGTGTGAACTTTTTCAAATTAGAAAACTGTATCTCAATTCATCTCTTCTCTTACTTTCTGGAATTAACGTTACGCAATTGAAATTGAATGAGATGTTATCAAATTTGATTGAAATGACAGTCACATCAACACAACAACTAAAAAACTCACAATATTCTATTAAATTGTGTGATGATTTACTATCTAATTTTAGTCACTACTATAAATGGGTCAATGCTTTGATTTTGTCTTCCAAGAAGGTTTCGGAAGACTACGAAAAAACGGAAAACCGATTGAAGCAATATTGGTTCAACGTCCTAGAACCATCTTCCGATTTAACTGAGTATGACGTAAATGTAGATCCATCAACTTTAATTTCTACAGAACCTCCAAAATCCACAAACAAACGGGGTTGGCTTTTTTTGAAGACGACCTTGGGAGGGGAAGGAAGATCGACGTGGCTTAAGCGATATTGCTTTTTACAAGATGGTTTATTTGGTATGCTTATGTTGTCACCTTGCAAAACATATGTGGAGGAAAGTGATAAATTTGGTATCCTTTTAATCAGAGCAACATACAATCCGCAAGTAGATCGTAGTTTCTGCTTTGACCTTGAAATAGTAGAAAACAAGGATTCTACTACCCAAGGGATGATATTATTGACTTTTCAAGCAGAGTCCCTTACAGAATTAAAAGAATGGATCACGTGTTTCCATTTTTCCAAGGAAGAAGCGTCTAAAATCAACAGTAAAAGAAACGGACGATCAATAGTACGTTCACGTTTCCCACCAAGATTCAAAGAATTTGCATGTACATCAACTACAGATGTTGACTTCCAAACTACTTCCATTCGTGAAAGCTATACCGAATCGCTATCGGAGTTAATAAATACCAATTCCCCTTATCGTTTTGATTTTTCTGAACATGCTTCAACTTTATGCCGTACTCCAATAGAAACACATCTAACAAAACTTAGTATCATCGCACACTCTTTCGTCGATAATACAAATATCCCAAATGCAATAACTGCAAACCTTTGGGGTTGCGTTGATGTACAACAACTTTTCGATTCTGCGCTGTCGAAAATAGCTCAACCATCGGAACCACTTCGATGGAATCCCAAAGTTTATAGTGCGAACTATCCACTAATATCAAAGGATACTGATGCGTTAGCGAAAGCTTTATTTTCTGTAATACTTTCGGGTATCTACTCGAAAGAAGATTCATTTCTGATGAAAGAATCATGCATTTGTTCCTTGTTGAACGGAAAGGAATACCCTTGCATATTATTTCTGACATCTTCCAAGCTCTATTTCTATGTCAATTTTATGGGGTTTTTATATGTGACTTATTTGGATCTTACTTTGATAACTTCCTTACAAGTAATTGAAAAGCGTACAGACAAAGAAGAAGGTACAGTACAACTAAAAACAGAAGATAAATTTGACACAACTATTCGCTTATTTTTCAGCAATCCTTACTGCTTTTGTGAAAAAATAATGCTGTTGTTAAAGAATAAAGCGAACAACAGCTTTTCAAAGGCAGAGACTTTATTCGAAAATTTTGCTCATATGGATGAAGTCTATAGAAATTCTAGAGAACAAGATATATCAAAAAGTTCTAATCATTTGCTCGTACGAAATTTGGAAGCAGATAGGGTCGTTCTCCTTCAGAGAAAACAAGGATTTCAATTATCATATGACTCGACTATCAGAATAGATTTGGATGTTCCCCCAAGGGCTTTGATGTATCTAATATTTGGTGATAAATCTAAATTATTTCAGGATATATATTCTATTACTGATTCATCGTTGCGGCGTCTTATTGTTGGCTTTTGGTGTAAAGAAGATCAAAAATCAACGATTGCTCGTAAAGTAAAATTTAAGCTTTCCTTATCGAGGGCATTTATCGGAGAAGAACAATTGGGTACTCCAGCTTATAATAAGCAAGGATTTATGGATATGGTTCAAAGGATAACGAAGGTTGAAGACGATTTCTATTACGAGGTAGATCAGTTTACAGGTTATTTTTCGATTCCCCTGACAAAATTATTCAAGATTCAGACAAAATATATCATCATTCACCGAGATGCGGGTGCTTCAATTGAGAGATATATTGATCTCTCCCGTTCGACCTCGTCTTTGTTCATGTATAATAGCATTGTTTTTGTTGATGGAAGAACCCTCCAACCTTCAACAAGTTTAAACTTCTTTGATCGAATCGCCAAAAGACTTCTACTGTCTGTCTTTAGAAATGAATCCAAATATATGAAGATTGTTTTGCATTCATACGTTAACAAAGTTGGTAAGCACTCGAAACTGTTAAGAGCTATGAGACTTGGTGGACAAATAGGCATATACCAAGGTGGGGAGTTGCCCCAAGGTGACCTTGATATTGATAAGATCGAAAACAAAGTTACTTATACAACCGGTTTGCTATTAAAAATTGTACTAAGGTGGTTGCTCTTAATGTGGTCCAAGTTCTGTATCATGGTTTTGAAGTTTTTTTTCAGTATATTCTACGGCCTTTTCACTAACTTAAGAGTGTTAAATAGACTCATTGTTGGTGGTCTGATACTATCACTTCTTTTGAATTCTTTCTTCATACCAAAAGCTACATTTGAATACTGGGCCTTTCGTAATGCTAAAAATATTGCAAATTCCATCGTAAATGTCGAGGATTCTGGCATGCCAAGAATGCTATATTTAAGTGAATTAGATGTTCTGACTAACTCTTTAACCGAGGACGATTTACTGGTGCAAAAATTCTTGAATGTTGATGCTAAGAACAAGAAAAAGTATCAACATTTAAGACATGAGATAGCCCTCAGAAGAAATGAAGTGCTTGTTGAACTTTCTATATTAAACAATATGGAGAAGGACTTGATTAAAGGTGATTTCCGCAATTTCCTATTAGGTGAGGTGCAAATGTGTAATAGCGCCGAGGAGTCACACCCTGGAATTTTCGCAGAAAATGAAGAATTGAGAGCATATTGTGAGCTCTGTTGTAGCGAACTGGATAGCACTGATTTATTGCAATAGTTCTTTTTGATGACTGCTAGTATTGTATACCAGCCCTACTATACGTAACAGCAGCGTGAACTGGTCAACAAAAGATCCGGGTAATATTTTCACTTTTTCGTTTTCAAAAAAATTTTTGTATATAACTAACATACTTAAAGAATACAAATCATGTATTTATATCAATTTCAGTTTGAATGAGAAAGATGACAGCAACTTGCAGTCTTAGTAATAATGATTTACCAAGTTAGAGCCAATGGAGTTAAGCTAATAAGAATATTGGCATCCCCATTAGCATCTCTTCGAATAGACATGAATTCTAGTTAAATGATGATAACCTTACTCAGCTCACTCAGATCACCCATGATCGAAAGCAATTTCCTATCCAACATTCATCAAATTATCTGATATATCTAGATCTGTAGTATACCCAATTTCTCGATCTCTCTTGTTCATAGCATGTATATTGTCGGTCTCGATTTTGCACAACAATTGATTGAACATTAATTTTTTTTTTTAGTCTTTCAGCACTCTTTCATGTCTTAAACTACAACCGCAAGATGTGTGGCAGTGTGAAGAAATCAAACCTCGCTTGTTTGCTAAATGACCTACATTGATCTAAATATCAATAGGATTTTGACAGATAATACTCAACTAGCTCTTGATATCGAAAAGGATCCAAATTTTAAGCTAAATTCTGATAGGGATGTTAACTTGAAAGAAGAAGATGATATCGAAGAACTAGTCGCATTAGATTCAGAACTGACTTCCAGGTTAGCAAAGTACCATAGCTATAGAGTTATTTCAGATTTGTTGAAAGAGTTTAACATGAATTTTGAATATCTGGAGCTGGAGAATTGTTATTATTCTTTACAGAACGTGCACAAAAAATTAATGGACGTGAACTTTTCTTCAGAAGGTATTCTTTTTCAACAGTCGGTTTCGGCTTACATTGACAATCTTCATTTGAAATTGGTGACGAAACTGAAGGAACTGTTTGATTGTTTTTGGGATGTCACAGAACATAGCCTTAGGTTTTCGAATACTTTAAATGTTGATGCTGTGATGATAGATTATGAATCATTGCTTCGAATCTGCGAGGAAACTTTATTTTCCAGTGAACACTTGGATCAAACATCTTGGTTTATTTCAAATATCAGCATTCAATCATATAAAGAAGAGGTAACGGAGATGTTGCAACATATCTATACTTCTGATATTAAACTACTTCCAGTTTTCGATTTCTTCAGATCCTTCGCTTTTGAAGATCGAATAACTTTATCTGATGATTCTGGTACTTTAAAAATCAAAAAAATATCTCAGTTCGTAACAGCAGAAGAGAAATTAAGAGATTATTGCACATTGCTAACTTATATTTCGAATAACTTTTCCACTAAGATCAAAGAGTCAGTACTGCACGAACTTGGTGATACAATTATCTCAGAAATCTCTAAACTTATTCGAAGAAACGCAGGACTACTTTCAGAAGATGAAAAAGAGTCAAGAGAAATACTGTATAAAATAAACGATTTGCTTAAAACACTGGATCAAGATGTCTGCTGGGATTATAATTCTGATGAACTTGACAGATTCTTAAATGATGATAATATCTGTGTTATATTAAATTTTGAATCTATGGCGCAGCAGAGGATTATAGATATGAGAAGAATTTTCAGTTCTGATTGGAGTAAAATACACAAGGTTCCTGTTAAATCCTTTTCAAATCGAAATGAGAGCGCAGATCAAAATACAGTAAACAAAAATATACAAGATGAGGATGAATGGATCTGGAAAGAAGAAGAGGAAGAAGAAGAAGAAGATGGTTGGACGGATGATCTTGATCTTGATGAGTACACGATTTCAGTCGAAGTAAGTGATTTTGCATTAAAAGGTCTTCAAATTTTTGAAAAGTACGAACAATCATGCGAAGAATTCCAGACCAATGAGATACTTGCATTACGTGACTACAAATGTAATTTACTTCAGGCATCATTTTTTTCCATGGCAACTGCAAAAGTAGAAAACTGGACCAGGTTATTCCGAGATGTGAAATACATGTGCAGCATAAATCTAAACTTGTCACAGTTGAAAGAACTGAATGAACGATTTTTGGAAAACCGTGTTTTACGTATAAAGAAGACTATTCATGGGTTTTTAAAGGATCAGCTACAGGAGATTAAAGACAACGAGAGCTCTCCTAGTTGGGATATCACCCTGACTTCTATGTTGCCATACATTAAAGAACATGCCATCCCTTCACTTTTGGAACTAGAGGATAATACTGTCGTTCTTGATCTCCTCGGATTCATTATAAATGAAACTTTGCTAGGATACATACTAAGTTGGCAAATTATTTCCGAAAGAGCTTCAGAAAGTTTATCCGAGTTGATATCTCTGCTACTTCCTGTACTAGATATCCCGAGACTTAATATGGATGATTCATACAGACATATGAGAGAAAAGCTACGCATAGTTCGTAGCTTACTCTCTTCTCATTTGAAGGACATTCTTAAAATGTTTTACGATGGTGACTTTTTTATGTTTAATACCAATGAGATTATTAAATGGATTATTTTACTTTTCGCTGACACTCAAGCTAGAAAAGACTGCATAGAAGAAATAGAAAATGTAAGAAAGGAGGCAGAAATCTAACAAGATACAACTGAATCAAACCAAGCTTGAAATGATGAAAATATCAAAGCAATAATATATCGACTCTGGTTTTAAAAAGCTTTTGTAGCCACTTTTCTATTTCAAGTTTTATTTTTATATATATATTTTTTTTTTAATACGGCACCCTAAACTGAAGAGTAAATTATTGAGCAAATATACAATATAAGAACGAAGACACTCAAAACGATCAGCATTCATAGAGGATAGATTGATAGATCTATAATTCGTTGCATACAAGCAAAAGAAATTCTGATTAGCGTGGAACGAACAGCTGATTGAGAAAACAACTATGTCGAGTCACTTTCAATTTGAAGTCAAAATGGCCTGTGGTGCATGTTCAACTGCAATCGAGAGGGTACTAAAGAGATTGGAGCCCGATGTTTCTCAGATAAACATCTCATTAGAAAATCAAACCGTTGATGTCTTCACATCTTTGCCTTACGAAACTATTTTAGAAAAGATTAAAAAGACAGGTAAAGAAGTTGTTTCAGGTCGTACGTTATAATGCACTTTTGCTGTCTGACTTCAGAAATTAGACGTAAATAAATCAAATATATAAAATATATATTGTTAGAAGAATATGGAAATTCAATTAATTTATTATTCGACATGTCTCATATTATACAAGCAATTGGCAGATTGATTTGTCAATGAAATTTGTGTTGAAAAACATACCAAGTTGTAGGATGATGCTGTGAGATTGTATTCTGAAAGCAAAGAAGAGAAACAAGAACAATATTCCTAACAACGTGTAGATCATTGAAATGGATTTAGATGAACTTTTGAATTTGGAACAGAAGTTTTATCAGGAAGGTTATCAAGAAGGACAGAAAGAAAACCTCAAACAGAATTTTTTAGAGGGAAAACAATATGGCTTACAAATAGGATACCAACGATTCCATCTATTAGGTGTATTCTATGGGCTATGTCAGTACCTAATGAAAAATCTGGAGGATTCTTCTGAGAAGAAAAATATAGTCATGGTAACTCAAATGATACAGGCTCTTGATATGGATAACAAGCAAGAATCTGTTGAGTTTTATGAGAGAAGCATCTTTAAGATCAGAAATAAATTTAGACTGATATTAATGAATTTACAAAAAGAAACACGAAGTGCTTCATTAGATGCTGGTTATAATATTACTCTACAAATGGTAGAATCGCTTGCGAAAGAGCTTGCCGGTGAGGTGCAAGGGTATCATGAAGAAAATGACGATACTTCTGTCAACATTAGAGACCAGTCAAATGACTGGTAGCAGATCTTGTATTCACATGAAATGTAAGCATTCAATATGATACCAATTTGAGTCTAAATTTGCGTCTTCGAAAAGTTTTGCTGATACCCTATCTTCGAAATAATTTTCCTTCCAATATTGCATCTCGTAGTTAGAGAATGTTTTGTGCATCACGTCAGGTTTTTCTATCCATTTGAATTCCCAACGCTTTACATTAGTATGATCGATCTGATTTCCTGAAATTGATTCCTCTTTATACAACGATTCTATATCGTCCTTTTTTAGACCTAGCACATTTCTAATACCTTTTTGTTCCAGAACATCACATAAGATTAAGATGCACGAAATACTGTTTTGAATGTATCTTTCTTCTATATTGCAATTCGTTTTGACCTTACTTCTAAGATTATGATACATAGACAATGTCTCTTGAACGGATCTACCGTTCGGAATAAAATAATAAATCCGCTCAAGTGCTTCCTCCAACATGAATAGCGGTCTCGTGCGTTTATTACGCTTAGTGGAATCATCTATCCGTCGTTTAGATTTCTTGGCTTGTTCAATTACTTCCTTAGAGGAATAATCTTTCAACCAACTATCTTCCTGCTTAAAGTCCTCATCGCTTTCACATAATGACCTATAGTTACCTTCCGCATCAAACTCCCCATCTGCTAACTCCCTTTTCATATTGAAAGCCTCAAGACTAACATTTGAGTCTTTAGCATCAACATCACTACCATGCTCTCCATATACTTCATCTTCGCTCTCTGTTCCTGCTGAATCATCATCTTTTTGTTCAATTCTTGGTTCTCCTCTTCTGTACTTTGTTTCTCCAATCTGTATCTCATCTAGAGCATCCTCATCGCTTTCGGAAGAGGCTACAGAAGCATCTTCAGATGCGTAAAATTCTTCATTGAAAGAACTCGTAACATTTCCATAGGCCAATGAAACACGATGTACTTCTTCTTGTGAACTTATCATGTCTGATTGCGTATTCATATGAGTTTTGTATTAGTTGTCATTATTTTGTTATCTAAATCTATTACAATAATAAAAGCGACAAATATACTATATACATGAAGAAGTAAAAGAGCATTCGTTCATTCTTTGAAGGTATCAAGATGGAATTATTTAGGGTACTTCCGAAAACAACTATTGATAAGGTGGCATTATTTATTTATTTATTTATTTATTTAAAATTATTCCTCTATATCACTGAAATATTCAGCTATATCAAAATTTACATCATTGGATATTTCTACAATAATTTCCCATGGTATATTAACTCGCCATTTCAGTCTTTCGTATAAATAGTTAACAGGGTTTGAAACTGTTATTGTGATCAAGTTAAGAGATTTCAATTCCATTATATTTTGATAAACTTCAACATTGGCCCTCATATGAACATCTCTTTGATTGAAATCTGGACATATTTCCTTCGTTATTTCGACTGGGTATATTGATTGAAATATAGCAAGCATTCTTTCTAAAGGAAAGAAGGAAGGCTGAAGGTGACGAGGATTATGTGCCATTTTATTGCGTCGGCCGTAAGACGATCTCCCACCTCTTAAATGGCTTTTTTTTGAGAAGACTTTCGCATCATATCTATTATTCAGATATGACGCCAGATATGCTGCAATCAGAAGGAATTTTGCCATAAGCGATAATTCATAAGTGTCTGAAGGAGACGAAGTTGAGTGTTTCAACGAGCGCTCGTATGATGGTGCGTCAACAGTGAATGAATCATTAGGTTTATTGAACAAGTCAAAATTCGATTTATACAACTGAATAATACTTTTAATATTCTCATTGGTCAGTGCATCCACGAAAAGAGGCCACTTATAATCCATTATTTCCAATAAGACTATTGGGTCATTACCGGAGTAATTAGAAAATGCCTCGTGGATGAAGTGCACAAAATGAAAGAACAGGTCTTTGCTTAATTCAGGCACTGATTTTTCTCCTAAAGCTCTTAATTTATTCTGTATAAGTGAATGGTCCCAGAAACCAGGCGTCATTTTCAATATTGCTTCCAACTCAGAGCTTTTGTATCGCTCAAACACAACGGTGGGGATACTGTATGTCAAATATTTGGCAAGAAAGGAAGATTGATTCATGGAGACAATTATTCGTAGCTTAATCTTGAGATTTGTTGGTAATATTTGATGTATACTCAGAAATTTGGGTAGCAATTCCAGATCTATTTCATTTAAATCGTTGAATCCATCAAGAACCAAATATAAATTAACATCAGATTCCAAGTAACGAAACTGGGTAAACAGCTTTTGGAGGAAGTTGCAGAGTAAACTAACGTTGGATGTATCCACTAGATCATCAGAAATAAATGCAGCTTCTGGAAACCTCTCCTGCAGCAGCTTTTGGATTTTGGATGCAATATACATACAGAGAGGTTTCCAAGAAATCATACTTTTCACCTGAATGAAGCACACTAGTAATTCAGGATTTGCTTCAAAATACTTCTCTAGAGTGTATGTCTTACCAGTGCCACTAGCACCTTCGATAAATAAAGCTGGTGGAGTGATAGCAGATTTTTCATTGACAAACGTTAAAAGAAGATTCAATTGATCATCTCTATACTTGACATCTGGCTTTATCATACTGGACATCCATAACTAGATAATAATATATCATAAATAGCTTTGGAAGTACTTAATTCGTAGTTTGGAATGTATAATTGAACAAATATACAGATCAGTATTTAGGACTACAGAATTAATTTTAAGGCGGGTAATCGGTATTATGATAATGATGATCTTTCTGTGAACGGGGCCTTGTCAGTCGAGAAGTCAGAGTAAATCTTGTAACGTTTGCTGTAAAAGCTCGAATCCTAGCACCCCTGAAATGCGGTTGTACATGCGTAATTTTAAAGAAAGAGTCTCTTTAGATGTTTTCAAAATCCATTGTCCCGAACAATGACAATATGCAGACATAACGTCCTTTCTAACCTTTGAGCATTTGTTACACTTAAGATCTTGAATGAAAAATGAGTTGACGTCACGTTCAAGAAGTTTAATAACATTTTCTTCAATCAATGAACTGTTCAAAGATCTTTTGCAATTTTCGCATATCATCACATTTTCTGGACTTTCTTTGCATAGATCCAAATCTTTGATATATGAACAATGTTCACATAATAATGCTGGAATGATAAAAGAAGAACAAGGGTCTTTAAATTCTGCAGATTTATCAAATTCGCGTACGTCAAGCACTTGAAGTAATTCCTTTCTGAGTTTTCTTCCTTCAAGGAAATTTTTGGAAGAAATAATTAGGATTTGGGACAAATACTTCGTTAGTTCTAATAGAGGATTTTTTATGGTCAAATGAGACCCGGGCAGAATTGGACTCTGATAGTCTTTACTAAAGTTAGGATCAAGGATGTATTCTTGTTGATTTTTATTAAGTTTTTCTGTCCTCTTAACCAATGCACGAGAAAAACTATTGGTAAAGCCACTCAAACAACTATCAATATCACCTTTTTCATCACTTCCGTCTTTGTGATGGACGACTTGAGTGAGTCTTTGAGTGGATGAATTCGATTTCAAATAAGACTCTTTTAGTTTTACCATATTATCAATCATAATCAAAACCCAGTCGTCGAATTCCTGTTGGTAAATATATGGGAGGAATTGTTTTATATGCCATTGCAAGAAAGCTTTGTAATCTTGAACGTCTTTTTCTTCTATTTCTAAACATGCCCTTCCACCATAGTTATATTGGTCCATCCAAACTAATAAATCCCAGTACCTTACAATCCGCAGATCAACATATGCGAAAATAGGGTTCGACCGAATTGCTTTAATTAGATATTGACCATAGGCGTATGAATTTTCAACAGAAATTTTAGTCGTTTTGATTAGTAACTTATTTCTGCCAGCATATACTACGCTTGAACCTAAAGATTTGAATTCATTTATCAATTGCAGCATAGATTTACGGGCCAAGTTTTGGACGTGGTAGCGGAGAGCGTAGTCAAAAAGTTTAGAATCTGGATTGTGTACCCAATTAATGAAGGCGTGCACCATGGAATCTGCAGTCAAATTACGATCTAACGCCATATCCCACCAGTCCTTTAGTAAACCTCTTAAAACAGACAGAGCTGTTGAAGAAAACGAATCTTCTACGAGTCCAGAAAATCCATTGAGATGAGAAGATTCATATGACATAACCGTACCTTCAGCCTCATTTAACAATGTACTAGCTAAAACAGTATTCACGACCATGTTGTCGACGCTAAATTCAAAAACAACCGATTCATAAATATCAGGATTATTTATTTCAGGAAAAGATGATTCATCCATCAAGTAGGCCTTTCGCAAATCGAATTCTTTTTCTAACCCCCCGTGATCCGGTAAGGGTTTATCATTCCACCAAAGTACTATGTTATTTTTCTTTAGATGCCTTGCATAAACAATATCAACGATATACCCTAGATCATTAATTTTTAGATTGCAAATTGGGATATTGCTGAATCTAGATAGTGCAATTAAATTTGACAACCATGAACCAAGTGAGAAAATATGATTTATTGATTTTTTCACAAGCTGAGCTTGCCAATTCAATGCCGGTAGATGTGTAATGCCCATGGATATCTGGACAGTTGGAAAATCGTTGATTGAGTTCAGATTTTTGCGCAATTGTGGGATATATGGGGATTGTAAAATAAGCAGCGATTGAGAACCTCTTTCTTCTTTTATAGTTTGCAATGCTTTAGACAAAGCTTTGTTCAAGCGCACTCTATCTGTGAAATAATTTGTTAGAAATTTTGCCTCGTCATTAAACTTCATCAAATCATAGTGCTTATCTAACTTATCGAACTTTTTCTTGAAAATATCTCTATAAGTTGTCTCAAGTGCTTTAATGGATAAATCCTGTGCATGCATATTAGGTTTGAGAATATAAGCATTGATCTGGCTTTCCCAACCTAGGTATAAGAAAATAAATTCATAGCCTATATCAGAGACAAAATGTACGAGATAAAGGACATCAAGATCAAATCTTTGCAAATATCTTTCATGTTCTACAGATTTCAAACTTTTCATGTTGAATCCGATTTGCAAGCCCTTACCTAAGGCACCCATCTTATCTGAATTGAATTGGATACAGCTTCCAAGACCCATTAAAGCACGTTCTTCCATGGAAATACAACTTTCGTAGATCCCCAATACATTTTCGCTGTTTAAAATACTGGATGGCTTTTGTAATTCATCCTCATATACTTCTTCTGGCATTGTAAGGCGGAACAATTGACTGCTCTTGTCGTTATTTATTTCTTTCACGTTCGGTAGAATAGCAGATGATTTTTCCATCGTACAATTTTCTATTCCTCCAGGCGGTAAATTTGTTGTTTTGAAGTTTATGTAGATGGACTTTGGTAAATTTACTTTCAAACTTCTTATGTGTTTGTCAATCAACGCAAGAATTATCACAACACCAGGTTCATTGCTTTTTCTATATTCTAGAATTTCCCAAGTCTTATCAGCATATGATTCGACATGCTTTCTAATCATGCTCCCCAAGGCTGTCCGATCATTAATTCTTGAAGAATGCCCAAATAGTTTAGCTCTGCGTATTTTGTCCTGATGTTGAAGTTTCCATTTAACTTTTTGGTAATTCAACCACGAAACATAGTCGTCTTTCATTGATGGCATTATTGAAGGCAAAGTTAGTACCTCATCTTCGGGAACTTCATTGCCTTTTCTCTTGAGTCGATTTTTTGTCCTAACCTTAGCAACTTTCACTGAAGAACTTTTCGAAGAATCAAAAGAGTCCTCGATGTCACGGACCTGAGGAGATTCTGTCGTCTTCTTGAAAAATCTGTTTATCGAACTCTGTTTATATTTATCCTCGCTTATAGCAATTCGCTTTTTCAACCAATCGGGATGTTCAACCCTTGGGACTGGGTTGTCAAGGTTCTGCAAGGCTGCTGGAAT
Organism: Kluyveromyces nonfermentans; assembly: GCA_030569915.1. Taxonomy (NCBI): domain Eukaryota; kingdom Fungi; phylum Ascomycota; class Saccharomycetes; order Saccharomycetales; family Saccharomycetaceae; genus Kluyveromyces; species Kluyveromyces nonfermentans. Next base: position 45,417 of record JAJLUD010000017.1, read on the forward strand.
AGTAATAATTTTTTGAATCACTGAGGCAAGACGTTCCCTATAGTACTCCCAATCAATTATATCTCTAGGATCAAATGTTGCTAAAGATGAGTCTAGCAGCCATCTTCTAAGAAATGTTCTCTTTGTGTGTAACTCAGTGGAAAAAATTGCAACAGGTATAGCACGCTCAGTAACTGGTGCATTGTATGGCTTGGAACTTATAATAAATTTACACTGAAGACCAGCATCTTTAACCATTTCTTCACCCAAAAATTCACCTAGTCTACGGGCCGTCGTAATAGATGTCGATTTCTGGCCTTCATACTCCTTTAGGGTTTTACTCATGCTTTTGTTCTCACAAATCAAGTCAATCAAATCTTCAGTTTCTAGCATTGAACCCTTTGTATCAAGAATATCAAGCCAACGATTGGCCACTTGAGCTACCGAAGCATAACATTCTTCCAATGTTTTGCCATGAAGGAAAACTTCGAAAATATCACTTTGAAAATTTTTAATTAGTTGAAGTTCACCCCGTCTTTTCAATTCAAATCCTTTGAGTTCTGCCAAAGTTCCATCTTCATTGAAAACGGCATAACGTTTCTTAATACCTTTACCTTCTTCCTTCGATGTTGGTAAAATCATCGCCTTGTATGGACCATCAACCTCAAAAAAAATCGAATTATCACTGTGAGTTTCATATTTGAATCTAAAAGGATCGACAAGCTCTTGATATTGATGATTGGTGAATTTTTGATGAACCTTATAGTTAAGCATAGAGCATGGGTAGGAGAGAAAGAGCTTCTTTCCTTTTGAAGTTGTAAATTCGAAGTTTTCTGGAAATGACTTTGGCAAAATACACCAAATACCATCAGTGTCTAATTCAAGAGGTCGGCCTATTCTTTCTACGAGCGAACGTGCCATTTGAATTATCGTAGCTCCTGTTAAGCAAGTAATGCCTGCCATTTCCATTGAATACCAACGTGAACCTTTTCGCATTACATAGCCATAGAAAGAATTCAAAATAACTTTGTGTGCTAGCTGCAAAGAATCGTAAAGAACAATCATCTTTTTTGCTTCATCACGAGCATGTTTATCTTGCACATTAATCTTAGATAACTTTCCTTTCCAGGATTTTGCTAAACCTTTGAATTCATATCTTCTGTCACGAAAAGATCTCACTGTGTTTACATAAAATGGGTTTTCCCTTTGACAAACAATTGCTTCCCGTTCCACAGTTTCTGTCAGCTTAACCCGATGATAAACTTTCTTTGAATAATCAGTAAGCCTTTTTCTGATATGAGAAACTTGAGCGGAATGGCTCAATTCATCAAAAGTCATGTACTGTTTATTGGATTTAGTATTCTTATTCGGAAAAACTTCGTTCTGAAGCGCACGCTTAACCATGTTGTATTCATCCATCTTTGCGGGGAAAAACTCACCTCTCCAAGACCACTTCAAACGTCTATCACATGTTTTACCAGGTCTGTTAAAATCGCAACTTGCACAATCCTTTTCTTCCTTGATACTGTCGGGTTGAAGTCTATTTGTTGTCATAATATTTGGATACATAGAAGCCACATCAACGTGGTATATGAGTGGTAATTCTGTCCTTTTATTGTTTAACTTGAGGTCAAGCAATTTGTCCCGAATAGTATCCCTTATTTCTTCAAAATTCGATACATCCTTTAAATCTACCTTATTTTCCACTTCAATACAAAATTTAAGGGCACTCGGCAGATCATTCAGTAATTCATCAATAGCAGATGGGTCAATTTTGAAATCGTTTGACAAATCGCTTCTAAAAACACCAGCCTCCAAAGATTCGACATGACCACCAACATATGTTTCTGATTCTAACATATGACCATCGTAAAAACGTTCTATCGGGTCTGTATGTTTATTTGGCAACAAAATGTTGTTTTTGTAGGCTTGGACCATTAGTAACATTTCACATAGCGTTCCAGTACCTTTCCTTAGAACTTCATCAGGGTTTAGTGGAATGATGGTACAAAGAGAAAAAATAAAAGGATGAACGTATTTCATGTATAAGTAGTAAGTGGCAACTGCATCAGATACTGAATATTCTGATAGTAGCTGCGGTTTCTCGTATGCATACGGTGTCATTAACTCAGGATCGAGCTCTATGGGATTGTAACCTAATTTTACTTGTGTAACTGCTTTCAGACCTTGAGAACCTTGTGGAAGATAAGAGTCACGTTTGACCCATCTATAACAATCCATGTGTGCACAATAGCTGGATTTATATTCTCCTTCAGAATCTGGAGCAAATCCTATTTCATCAAAAATATTAAGTCCATGAAATTTAGCTCGGTTGTCCAGAAACGGCCAATCGAAAAAATCACCATTAAATGTGGAAATGACTGTTGGTCTGACATCCCTTATATGTTCAAAAAACTGCTGTAATAAATTCAGCTCATCAGAAGCATTGAAGATAGTGAACAGGCCTTGATATTCAGGCTTCGGAGTATATTCAAAATCTTCAATGTCTTCAGAAATGATTTCCCTATTTGTGATCAAGAAGCCCTCGCCATCAATCATATATGAAATCATCATGATTTGATCAATTGCGGCGTCGGGAAATTTCAAAGGAGCTTTGGTAGTTTCGATATCGAATGCAAGAACCACTGGATCTGCGAATGCAACCTTATCTGTACATTCTATTAGACCTTCTCTACAGACCTTATACCATTTACCAACTCTGATATCCTTGTCTATTGAGACACGTACATGGTACGGGACATCATACTCCCGTATATCATTGATCAGATTCTTGACATCATTTGATGAGAGGTCCGCTTCTCTCGAGTAAATTTGTCTCCTATCTTGCTCATATTCGTTAGCTTGAAGAATTGGCCGTAAAATCCTCCTGGCTTCAAATAGTTGATTAGAATTTGCAAATGATAACTTCAAAGAAGTCTTCTTGATTCCCAAAAGATGATTATTCAACGATAAATCCTCTTTTTTCACAACTTCAATCTTCTTTAGACAATTTTCTAATATTTTCTTGAGAAATTCTTCCACATCATGAATACGAGCATCATCCCTGCATGACACTAAAAAATACGGATCAAAAACCACTGTGCTCTTGAAATATCCACCATCTGCATCCAGAAAGTAGAAATCAACCCCCGAGACCCCGCTAATGGTTGCAGAGTAGCCCGTATTTTCCTCCATTTCTTCCTGTGATATTATCGTCGGGTGCATGTTGCATAACCAACCTACTCTAACACCATCTCCCGATGGAGATGGGATAAATCTATCAAACCCCATCATTCTATCTATTTCGTCAACCTTTGCCGAATCTAATAGTTGTTGTGCAGCTTGTGCAAATGCGTTTGCCTGTTTGAAAGATTCACCAGATCGACCCATGAATCTCGCAGAACTGGATCCCTTTTGGTTACTCATTTTACAGGCAATAGTTCTACAAGATAACCTTTAAAGCACTTCTGTTAAGCTGTCCAACAGAATGGAACTCAGAACACCTTCAATGATTGTGAATTATGAGTACCGTCCGTCAAGTTCATTCTACGAAAGATTTTGTTTCGATGTTCTTGCGCGTAAAAATTCGCTTAACAAAAAAACGCGTTTCCAATATAAATGTTTCTGAGCTGTTTCTACCCCGTTTCTATTATTTGTTGGTTCGCATGATAGATTTTTGACAAATTGAGCGACAAGGCCAGTAAGAGCCAGCCAGGCAGGGAGGGAGGGCCAACGCAATTTTAGGATTGAAAAAAATATTTTGGCTCTTCTAGCTGATTCACTACGGTTTGTCTTTATTGATCATGTGACTGGTAGATGCACTGTATTCTATCCAAACGTCGTCGGTTCGAAACACGGCGTTCATTGAATTAGGTTTTTTACTGCGGGTATGTTTTTTTTTTTCTGAGGAAGTTGTTTTTTATCATCGAACCTCCTCTATTCTTTCCTCTCGTTTACAGGTTTAACACCAAATAGTCATTAAAAAAAAATTGTTAGCCCTATTCGGTTGGCAACGAACTTTTAGTACGATAACTCTCAATCTAATACCAATAGCTTCTGACTGCTAGTAAAGTTTCAAAATAATTGCACGTTTTTATCGTCACAAGCATCAATGTCATACAATCCATACTATTCGGAGTACGCTCAGCAAAAAGAGTACGTCCCTCCCCAGAATGGAGTAAATATGGATATGCACAAGGGAAGCGTACAACAGCAACACGAAAACCAGTTTTCTGGTCAACAGTCATATCAGTATTATGCCAAAAATGCAGACAGGAATCAAAAGAGTGATTTTTTTCCTAATGCCGGCTCTAGTATGGCATTTCAGTTCGGGCAGACAGCTTTTAATCAGTTTGTAGGCCAAGAAAATTTGCATCAATTTCAAGAAACTGTTTCAAAGGCAGCAGGTACAAACACATCAACTATTTCGCATTATTTCCAGGTTTCTAATACATACGTGTTTCACAAGTTAAAGCTTCTCATTGTTCCATTTTTACAAAAAAATTGGCAAAGAATCCCTGACTCATCAAGTAGTTTTCAACCACCTAGAATAGATGTGAACTCGCCGGACCTCTATATTCCTGTGATGGGTTTAGTTACATATATTTTGGCCTGGAATGTTGGTAAGGGTTTAAATGGTTCTTTTGATCCAGAAAACTTATATTTCAAACTCTCTTCTACGCTAGCATACTTTCTGTTGGATTTGATTATTTTACGACTAGGTCTATATTTGTTGGTTAGTTCTAACTCTTCTCCGGTGACGTCCTTAGTGGAGCTGTCATGTTACGTCGGCTACAAATTTGTTCCCTTGATCTTTGCAATGTTCATTCCAGCTTCCTTCATTTGGTTGAGTAGAATTTGTAAGCTATACTTGTTTATGGCATTTGGAGTGTTTTTACTGAGAGCCATCAAGTTCAATTTGTTCGTTGATATCGGGAATAGTGGTGATTTTGCTATGAAGAAGAATACTGTCAAAAAAGTCAACTACTTCCTCTTTTTCTACGGATTTTTTTGGCAAAGTGTATTGATGTGGTTGATGGGATGAGTTTTTTAGCCAACAATAATAAGTTATACTCACTCTTGCAGCATCTAAAGAATAGCTTGTGTATCTATCTTATATATACAAACATTGTGCTTTTCTCAAAGCAACTGGCATTTCTAAAATATGTTTGCAAAATTTAGAGTCAAGGTGACAAAAATATTATCAGTCAGTTAATGCTTGTGTTTTGATTGCAGCACAGAAAGAAGGTAATGGGTTTAGAAGAAGTCAAGGAAGGTAACGAAGATCTTTATGAAATTCTTGGCTTCAACATAAGTACTGTAGAAGAGCTACATGCTATTACACTTTCTGTTCTTTCTAAACAGTTCAGAAAGGTTTCATTAGAGCTTCATCCGGATAAACAGATATCTAACGAGGGAGGAAAGTCCTTAGAAAAGTGGCACGACCTACAGAGAGCCTATGAACTACTACAGAATCACAAAGTTGAATACGATAACTGGTATAAAGATCATTTTCTAAGGATTGACAGAAATTTGATACATGAATTAGAGAAACGTGAAAACCAAAATATCAAAAAATCGAACAATGAATCGCTGATATCATATCTAGAATATGGCGAACATTTAAGGAAAGTGCTGCATTTCAGAAAGACAATTAATGATTGGAAGGAGCCGTCTATCGAATCTACTAATCCATCATCTAGCTATCCTGAAACCTGTCTACTACGGGTTTGTCTGGAGAAAAAATCACAATTTGAAGATGAAAAAAGGCTGAACAAATGGTTTAGCGAAATTGGGCTAGACCTGAAAGTTAGCTACTATTCATCTAGAAATCGAACCCGTGATTCAGAACTAGTAGTTTACGCGCAAGCAAGTAGTGTTGAGACTACTCTGAATATTATTCAAAGGGCAACAAATCACATTCATCCTGATATTTTAGAAATAAATTCGGCTACAGAATTTGAATACTTTCAGTTTACCGAACGGGTAGATTTAGATCCTGATATAGCAGGGATTTTGTTAAATTCAATAGCACATCCGATTCATTTGGATTAAGTATACTTCGTTTGTTTTCAAAACAAACAATCTATTTTCTAAAAACTCTTATAGTTAGTAGTTCCTTTTATTTCTTTATTGATTGCATTCTTTTTTTTTTTTCTAATTGGATTCGTTTTTGAGATGTTAGATCTGATTAAAGCCTTACTAAAAATATATTTGCTAGCATCTCAACAATAGTTGATCTTTTTACATAACAGTTGTCCTGGGATCAAGGCTAGCTTTGTAGTAGTGTAATGGGATTTTTCTCGAAAAAGAACTATGACTTAGAAAGAAAGAAACCCCAAAAAATATGTTGTGAGGAATTTGTTCCAGGATTATTTCCTCCAGATTGTCACAAAGCGCAGAAACCTCTCCAATTGAATGAAAAAGAGCAATTCCAATACAATATTGTGCTAGATTATTTTCAGCAACAAGAATTAAATTCTTCGAGTAAGGAAGGGCGCGATACATTGGTACCTCCGCTGGAAGAGTATGAAAAATTGTGGTTGACAAAAGAATGTATAACGAGATTTTTGAGGGCAGCGCAATGGGATGCAAACTCGGCAATCGAGAATTTAACAAAAACTATTATATGGAGAAGATCAGTTGGCTCACCTTTTGAAGATGCTTTAGTAAGCTATGAAGTCATTGCTAAGGAGAATGAAAATGGAAGACTGATTTTTTTAGGTTACGATAAGAACCGTCGTTTGGTTTGTCTCCTTAAGTATAAGTCAGACAGTATCGATCATACCCCAACTTTCAAACAGCTTCAGCAAATAGTTTGGTTCTCAGAACAGTGCTCAATTCTCTCTTTGCCAGACTCTGAAAAAATAATTCTTTTGGTAGACTTTGCATCCGACAATGCATCTTCAGAACCAACTTCAAGCCAACCCTTTTCATCTCTCTCTTTTGCAAAACAAATTATCCATGTTTTACAGAATCACTATCCGGAACGCCTGGAAATGGCCATTGTTCAATATGTTCCTCCATCGATGTGGCCGTTTTTAAAATTGATTCATCCTCTGCTCGATCCAAATACAAGAAGAAAACTCATATTTGGGGAATCTTTTGAGAAGTTTTTAGACTTTAATCATTTTGACCTTCAAAACAACGTCCACCTTCATTTTCATCACGACATGAATAGTTATTGGACACACCTTAAAAATATAATAGAACAGCGGAGACAAAATCAAATCAATAGATTTCGTAGTTTTGGAGGAACTATAGGTCTGAGTGAATTTGATATTAAAATGGAGAGCTGAGTCTCTCAAATTGAATTTTTAATTATCTCATTGTCTATGAAAAGCAAAAGATTGTTTAGCAAGGAAACAAATCATTTAAAAACGTTGAATGCGTTTCTAGAAAGTCATACTTTTTGGTCCACTTGTTTCGAGATACGTTTCGGTCGAGAATTTGTCCTCAGTTGACGTGACTGAAAAGTTGTGAGCAAAAAAAAGCGAAAGTGATCATCATCTTGGAATAAATTACTGCTACAATCTTACTATATCAATCGCTGAGATCTAAAATCTTTCTAATACTCGTTTTAAGGAGGGGGATAAGTGCCATCGTTTAAGATATATGCCCTTATATGTCATACTCTAGTACATCATTTTTTTTTTTAGAACCGTTCAGCTTACTTTGATTGATTGGAATGCAATCTGTACGTTCCAATACAACGACGTAGAACAGATGTTGAAAGAAAAGATTAAGAATCTACAAAGTTCCGTTTTTGTTCTTTTTTTTTATTTTGCGAATATTCTCTCCATGTTTTATATACAGGGTCCTCTTCTGACAAAAGCTGTTGGTGGTTTTTTGTATGATTATCAAGATTTCGCTTTTACATTTTCTTGGCAATAATATGTCTTTTCAACCATATCCCTACACTTATATTGCTATTCTAAACTTTCTTTATCATCTCTGGTAGTAATACGGCAGAAGAACGACGTTGTGATCAATCAACGAAATTTTTTAGAGAAAGATTACTGATGCATTCTTTGAACGTTGACATCACTTGCATCAAAAACAACATCTACATTTTTCACTGTAGAACAACTAAATTATAAGAATGCATTGGTCAACTTTAACAACTGTTGAAGGATGTACTACAAGTGGATCCCAATATTTCTAGTTTTGATGCTTCTTGCAAAATGCGCTCCACACAAGAATTATTCAGTTGGTATTTTTTTTTTTTTTGGAAGCAATCGGCCACTCATTCTATACCGAAGTCTCGTTAACTGCTGTGATGCTTGTAGTTTCAGTACTGAACTATCTATTATCGCTGAAAGCAAGGTTTTAACTTTTAGATTCTGCAAAAAATTTATCGAAGTATATCCCCAACTACAATATTATACGAAATATGGCCACCTACACTTTAATCGTGTATGTGTTTGCGCCACATATTGTCCCTGTTTTCAAACTGTAGCAAGAAACATTCAGATGGGGACACACCGAAGGAGACTGCTTTTCGATATTTGCTAGAAAAGACTGAAATAGTATTGAATCACAATAACAAATCAATTCAGAAAAACTACTATGCAAATACCAAATTTCATATTTTTCACCTTTTTGAAGTGAACGTATGTGTTCAACCTACAATTTATTACTATAAAAGAAAGTTTATCGAATTCTTTGCCATTTTCAACATGAAACTATTGAACGATTGGAAAATTAAATTGGTGCATATAAAAGCTTATGTTTGCAGCAGATAGGAATTATGTTGTCAATATTGGTATACTTTTAAAAAATCTTATCAGTATAGAGCTGTTGCAAAAAAATGCATTTTACTGCATTCATATTACCAGAAGAAGACAGATTTTGACTTGGATTATGTAACTAACCATGATGATATCAAATCAGCAATGTCAAAAAAGTGAAGAAATTCTGTCATGCAAATCTAAATTTTGGAGTGCTGGCGTCTAGGGTAGCCATGCTAAATGCATGAGAATTTTATTACGATCCATAGAATAGTATCAAATATTTTATAATGCACTAGGAAGTATGTAATCAATCCAATTCTATTACTTCAGGACTTTTAGGTGCTTTAGTTTTTGAACCTTGATGGGCTTCTGTGTCTCTTCTCTTAGAACTCTGTCTTAAAGATTGACCACGCCCTTGAAAAGGCGTCTGCTCTTCAGCAGTAGAATTTGACCCATCTGATTTGAGTGGGATGATTGGAAAACCAAAAAAAAGCTGTCCCTCTGGCAGAGAAAGTTTCGCCGGTTCCGCATCGAATGCTAGGTTAAGTTCCTCTAAGGCATCAGATGATTGTTTCACTGATTTACCGGATAGTTTTTGACCCTGTCCAGCAAAAGACGTCTTGGTTTTTTGTCCTAACTTCTCGGCATATTGTAGTCTTTTCGACATTGTTCCCAACCCATGAACTGTAGGGTTAAACTTTGGTACATCCTTCTTCAAGGACTTATAATCTGGTTCAACATATCCAACAGGTGGGGCAAAATCTGTCACTAGATCTGTTTCAATTACACAAATGGATTTTGAGGAGGATTCAGGCTTAACTTTTAAAATTTTTATCCCATATATATGGTTATTATAACTGATCTCAATAATGTCGTCGACAGTTAGCGTGCTGAAATTTCTTAAAACATTTTCCAAAACAGCCTTTGGGTCAGATATATCAAGGAAATCCACAGATTGTGGCTCAATCTTTACAAATTCCCCCAATGGAAGATCAGAAGAGCATATCTGGACAATCGAACCTGGTTTTGTATTCAAAGTTCCTAACATCCACTCGGGTAAGTAAGCACGTCCCTCTTCCGCTATAAATTCTAATACACCTCCATGTGTGATCTTGCCACTTTCTTGGCTCTTTAGTTCAAACAGCATAGGGTATCTCACGTTAAGCATACTGAGTCTATTGAGTGCACTTGCAGGCAGAAAGATCTTGCCCCCGTAATTTGCATCATCTTTTCTAATACTATCGTGCATCATCGTAATTGGGTAGCATCTAAAGTAATCTTCGAATCTTTGTGGCACGTTGGCATAGCCCTCTCTAAAACTGTCAAATCCTGAAAACATTATTAGATAGAACGCGAAAGAAGTAATATTGTTGTCTTCGAAACTTGAGATGCTAATATTATCTTGTCTGTATTTACCTCCAATTGTGTAACCTCCTAAAAAGCTGAGTATTGATCGTTTAAACGTGATGTTATAGAACTTCCAACAAGTGAGAGTAGAAAGCAAAAACCCTAATGCTCACTATATCTATTAGAATCAAGATCCGAAATGTCTATTCAGTATGTTCTTTGTGCAAGTAATATATACTGGTCTTTACTCTTAGCCTTTAACATAAAATAATACAAGTTTGCTTTTTGGAACAACATAGTCACGTGTAAAAATTGGCATAGTAGTCTTTCTGAAAATGGTTTCTTAAAGGATTCGAATAGAAAATTGAATACAATAAATATACAATTTAAAGGGAGCGTCAAGAGAGCGTTATATACTTATCATGTCATCTCATGAGCACGAAGATGAGGAGCAATTCTATGAAGAGCTCGAGCAATATAGAGAGCTCATTGGAAGCGATAACGGAGAAGTTGATGTTGAGGCTAATACATTTGTCGGTGATGAGCACGAAAAAACGGAAGAGAAATTCAATGACGAAAGCTTTGATTTGTTGGCCGAGTTCTCCGATTATGAAGAGTTCTCTGATGATGAGTACGATGAGCAGGTTTTCATGGATGCGATCAGGGAAGCAAATAACTTCAAAGTAAAGCGTAAAAATCGTAAGAATATTCCATCAAAATATGCTATTCCACGACAACGTAGGGAAAGACCACTGGACCCAGAGGTCGCTCAGTTACTTTCCGAAGCTAATGAGGCATATGTTCGTAATGATATTCAGGTCGCTGAGCAATTGTATAATAAGGTAATAAAGGCAGATGCGAAGAATTTTGCAGCGTACAAAACGTTGGGTGATATTTATCATCTGCAAGGGAGACTTAATGATTGTTGTAATTCGTGGTTTTTGGCTGCACATTTAAACTCGTCTGACTGGGAGTTTTGGAAAATGGTAGCAGAATTATCGGCGGAATTATCCCATATAAGACAAGCCATTTATTGTTATACAAGAGCAATTAGAATAAACAATGAAGATTGGGAGAGTATTTACAATAGGTCCATCTTGTACAAACAAATTGGCCAGCTGGGGCGCTCTTTGGATGGATTTCAAAGATTATACTCAAATGATCCTTTAGATAGCAACATATTAAGAGAACTTGCCGTTATCTACGTGGAATATAACAGAATAAACGAAGCCCTAGAATTATACATGAAAGTTTTTAAAAGCAATGTCGATCGAAGAAATGCATTGGTATTGGCCTCTGAGAATGCATTATCATCTGAAAATGACTCTGAAGAAGATGAGGAGAATGATGAAGACGCGATCTTTGAGAATGATGAGGATTATGAAGTTGATGAAGAAGAACAAGAGATGTTCCCTGGTGTAAACATAAAAAAAATTGACAAGAAGTTCAAATGCATTCCATTCGATTGGTCTTCTCTGAATATTTTAGCAGAACTCTTTCTGAAACAAGCTGGAGAGCTTAATGGTATCAAAACTATTAAAAGATGTGCTCGCTGGATTCAATATAGGGAATCCCAGACGTTCTGGGAAGACCTTCCTGATGATTCTGAATTTGATAATCGAAGATTTAGAAACGCCAAGTTTCAATCTCTAACAGAAAAGGATAAGTCAAAAAGCTATTCCTTACCAATAGATATCAGAATTAGACTTGGTCTTCTTCGGTTGAATAATAAAAACGTCACGGAAGCTATGCAACAATTTCAGTTTTTGTATGAAGAAAATTTCGAAGAGATTGCTGATCTATATTTTGAAGTTGGGGTTCAACTAGCTAAAATGGATACGTTTCAAGAAGCAATAGATTTTTTGAATCCGTTACGTCAATTAGAAGAATATAATACAATCGAGCTTTATAAGCCCTTGAGCAAGTGCTATCGTGAATTAGACCAATATGAGAATGCACGTTTCGCTTTCGAAAAGCTTGTCGAATTTGCGCCAAACGACTTAGAATACAAATTGAGTCTAGCAGAGGTTCATCATCTTCTTGGAAATGAGGAAACTTTTAAGGACCTTTTGGTAGAAGTAGTTAATGAAAGGAAAAAAGAAACCAATCAGAATCATTCGGTTAGTTCTCAAGAAAGTCCTGAAAAGAAAGGTCGTCCTCGCTTGGCAATTGCGCCATTAGAAGAGGAGATTCCGTCTGAAGAAATAAGATCTGCCACACTTGGGACTGGTAAACCTTTGCTGGAAGATCATGACTACACCAAATCTTCCATTAGGAGAAAAAAGACTCCCGAAGAAATAGAAAGGGAAAGGAATGAGAGAGAGAAGAAAATAAAATCAAACGTGCTCAAGAAATATGGCCAATTGAAAATTTATAAGAATGGAATGGAAATAGGTGACCCAAATCAAACCACACTTTGGATAGACACTGCTTCAGATTTGATAGATATTTTTTCTAGTGTTAAGAACTTTTTTGTGAAAAGTCGATCTAAGAAATTCATTGGAATTATCAAACGGTCACGAAAATTCAATAAAGTAATTGATTATCGTATTGAAAAATTATCCAAGTTATCAGAGGGTGAAAATTTAATGGATGGACTTCCATTAGTTGAAGAAAAGGTCACCTGTTCATCTGCCACTGAGCTAAGAGGTTTAACATATGATCAATGGTTTGACCTCTTCATGGAGTTAACACTCGTAATCGCACGACTTCAAAATGTATCTGATGCATTAAGCATTCTTGAAACGGCAACTGAGGTAAACGTTTTTGCACAACACTCAGAAAGGGTTAAAATGATGAAGTTCATCAGACTGGTTCTCGTACTACAGACCCAGGATGAACAGGAGATTGTAGAAAATTTGAGATCACTTCTGAACCAATTCCAATTCAACAGAAAAATCTTACAACTCTTTATGTTTAGCGTTACTCAAGGACAACTAGGTCTTAGAATTTTGAGCTCGACGGTTCAACAAAAGTTTTTCTTGCGACAACTTAAAGCTTTCGATAGTATTAGGTTTAATCAACATGTCAGTGGTCAAGCGTCGATCACAAATAAAATTGATAATCCTGAACAAAAGAGTTGCATATATCTCAACTTCATTTATGCAATGTTACTCTTCTCAAGTAGAGGGTTCATGTCAGCTCTACAATATTTAAAAAGAATCGAAGCTGAAGTTGGTGAAGACCCACTCATTGATTTTATGATAGGTCTATCTTATCTGCATCGCTCAATGCAAAGACTGACAGGCAACAGACATTATCAAATCCTTCAGGGATTCGCATACCTTTACAAATATTATGGGTTGAGGCATCGATTTTACACAACTATTGAAAAACAAGAAGCCGATTACAATATTGGACGAGCATATCATTTATTAGGTCTTTTTACACCTGCAGTGAAATATTATAATAAGGTGTTAAAAAATTACTCGGACATCAAATTGAAGAGACATGCTGCTTACAATCTAGTTTTAATTTACAATGAAAGTGACAATTATGAACTTGCATATTGCCTAATGAGTGATTACTTGAGCATTTAGTTGCCAATTCTCTATAGATTTATTTTCATCTCTTATCACTTCACCAAGTCAATTTGTTGTATAGGTATTTATTTTTTTCTTTGACCGTTGTGCAATACAAATTCTAATCCTTAGAAACAGTTAAAAAAAGGAAATAAGGTAACGGCAACATAATAATCTTCGGTGATTGTATTCTACGGATCACATAGATATTTCTATCTAATTAAAGAAAAAAACACTATTCAGAATGGCTCAACAAGCTCCACTATGGATTAAATTGAAAACTCTGCTTAAAATGAGCATACAACGGTTGAGATATGCGGAAGAAAAACAACAAGCTTTAGCGAAGCAATCCCGACGTGACGTCGCTAAATTGCTATCCGAACAAAAGCATCAAAAGGCCAGGTATAGGGTTGAAAGCCTTATCAATGATGATATTCACATGGAACTTTTGGAGATTCTGGAACTTTATAGTGAACTTCTCCATGCACGTGTAGCAATAGTGAATAATGTTGCCAATGAAGTTGAACTAATCGAAAAACATAGTGAAGACGGTATAAATGAAGCTATACGGGCTTTAGTCTATGCTTCTTCATACGCTTCAGAAATTAAAGAGCTGTCTCAAATCAAAGATATCATGGCTCATTTATTTGGCTTAGATTTTTTGAAAGGTATTGTGGATAATAGAATAGGGGTCCCTGAAAAGGTGTTAAGGAAATGTACTTCAAAATTGCCCCAAGAAGAATTAGTAGATTTGTATTTACAAGAAATTGCGAATACATATGAAGTTCCTTATGGTACTTCGGAAACGGTTCAGGTCTTGGAGCAGTCCGACTCCGAATCTTCGACCTTTGAAAGCAATGCTGGTATTCAACCACCAACAGGATCAAGTGAATCTTTAACGGATAAACCTATTATAGCTGTAGACAATGATCAGGTAGGAGATAAGAAGCATCCTATATTGATTAAAAAGCCACGCAAGAATAGCGATACTGTCGCTCAAGAACTTAAGATACCCAAGGATATAGCGAAAGATGTCAAATTTTTGCATAAGAAGGAAAATGTAAGCACTACTGATGATCTGGAAGAATTGAGGAAGCGCTTTGCTGCACTCCGAAGATAGGATAATTGATTGGTAATTGTGGACTTTATAGCTCAGCCAGAGATGAGCAACCGAAAAAAAAAAAATGCAAATCCTGCAGAAAAAGATGAAAAAAAAAATAGTTAATCGAATTAAAACTGCATATTTGATTTGATTATATATCCGAACTTAATTTGATTTGATGGCTTTCATCTTTTTGGCCCAAGCATACTTCACTGACTTCACGATGCCTGCTGAAAGGACACCTTTCACAGTCTGAGTCTTTGACACATTAGAATTTCTTTCTTTTAGTAGTGAGGTAGCATTTTCGACAGTAAAACCTTGTGGGAGGTACATCGAATTATTAAGGAAAACGTCTTTGTAAATTGGTTGATAGTATATTCTGAAATTATCGATATTCCTCGATACAATATTCTCAATCTTTTTTGGATTTTCGCCACCAAGTTTATATCTAATATCGCCGACATAACTTAAAGCCGCAATTTCTTTGTAAAAGTCAAATTCATTTTGAGGTTCGGCTCCATTCTTGATTTTCAAGCTATGCTTTGCTAGAGTAGCTGCTGCTTTCAAGTTTAGTTGATTCCAATATTGTACTCTTAAATCATTCTTTAGAACCTTGACTGGTTTTTGTAATCTTCCGGCAAGATAGAAACTATCCCAGGTTGCGAGATCCTTTAAGAGTCTTTCCATGGAGACTACTCCATACTTTACCTCGTTGCCATTTATTTTGGCAAAAGGATTGAAATACACACCAGCCCCTACCTCTTGAAACTTAGATACGAAGTTTGAGCCAAAAAAGCGAAGTGAAGAGTAATGATCAGGATTCTGTCTCATATTCAATGAATGGAAATGATCAGGATGTGTCACGCCAAAAATCAAATCAATTTGGGGTTTGCTGTTCTCTTTACAATATCCAGCTTGTTCAAATACACCACTACCATACCCAAACGCATATTTTATAGGAGAGCTGAAGTGTTCAACCACTGATTTTAAATTACGTTCCAATTCAATATCAACCTTCAGCAACTGGTTTTCCGCATAGTTCGGAGGTAACCTGTTGATTTTGTATAGGTAGTTTGTGAAACTAGAAGCTCTTTCATCAATCTTCTTCAATCCCTGTTCTAATAAAAACAGATCATTCTTCTTATCAGCAAAAGATACATTGCTCGTCTTCGGTGTATTCTTATCCGTTGTTGGATGAATCACTTCCTGTGTATTTTCATATCCTCCGTTTAATCTGCCACTGCCAGTTGACTGTAATCTAGCTATTGTATTTCGTAAAGTAATTCTTTGCACGTTACTTATCCCAGCATTTATCATTATTATTTGTACTATGAATATTTTATTATTGAATATCATAATATTTAATATGTACAGTGAAACAATATACCGTTGTTCTTTCAAAACCCTTCAATAAATATCAACGGACTGGGGTCATCACTTTCAATTTTCGAAGATCAATGTATGTCATGTGACCAATAAATTCCTAATTGGTCAGAGTTTTCAACATCACATGCTAAAGTTCTGATAAAGACAGGAGAAAAAGAAAAAAGAACACTAATGCATCCATGCTTAGTTTGATATAGTCCTAAATTATTGAAGAAGCAGAACAGTCTAGAACGGTTTTCTAATTTTCTAACTATATATTCCTTGAGTGAGAAGCTGGAAATGATCATATAGTCTAGTATAAATACTTCCAAGAGATTTGGATATCAAGACATTTTCAACAAAGTGATCACACTCTTCATCATTCAGTTCTAAATGGAACCTTTGTCGTAGCTGGGCACTAGTCTGTTCGCCAGCTTTAAAACAAGGCTGTAATGAGTCCTTCTGCATGATTTCACACAGAGAAATGATATGATCTGCATACTTTCTCAAGGCTCTGAAGGAGAGTTTGCAGAGGCTGACGAATTTCTTGAATGGTTCACCATCTACGCCATCCATTAGTTCCACGTATTCGTGAGTTAACTTGAAGGGAGCAGCTTCGAAACCAACAGATCCTGGTGAGTTTGAAAGCATGAATCCGAAATCTATATGCACAACATGGCCCTCGTTGTCGATCATTATATTTCCGTTATGCCTATCCTTGATTTGAAGTAGATAGCATATGATTGAATACGCTGCGAGACTGCTAGAGAAGTTATCCTGTGCATGTCTGAACTTAAAACTATTCTGGTCACCGAAAGCGCGAAGAAAATGGTCTTTCAACGTTGCTATATCTCCTTTTTCATTGAGTTTTCCTTCTTCAATCATATGTTTTGTGAGAGATTTTTTAATACTATGGACGGAAATAGCATTGGTAATTGTTTCTACAAGCCCATTATGTGAACTTGTGATAAGAATTTTCATCTTCTTTACCCAAACAGCAACGTTTTCGCGACTCCATATTGCTGACATTGCCTGAATAAGCTGACATGCGAAAGCTTCTTGACGTAGATCGTCACCGGACTTAGATATTACAGAGCATAGATCCCAATTTGGTAGATGTCCATATTCGCTGCTTTTTCTTATTTTATCTTTTTTAGTATTCCAATCTTCACCTAGATAAGAAGTTGATGACTTGTCCTCCGAATTGGTCAAACCGCCAGTTTTGAAATCATTTTCCAATTTTCGCTCACCGGCTGAGCCATGTATGCCATCTAGGTCACGATAACCGAAATTATCTTGCATTTCTTGCATGGAAGCTATAATCTTTGCCCTAATTTGGTTTGCACTATCGGAAAACTGTTGAGAAGATTGATCTAGTTGGGCTAGCATCATTGCTGAAACACGCATTTGGGTTGGTAGATCTTCTGGGGTTTCCTGACTTAATCGAATGTCAGATAAACTAGTTGTAGTACCTTCCAGGGCTGAACCAAAATCCAGTTCAGAGCCTCGAGAATGGGAACTAGGAGAAATAATAGGCACATTTCTCTTTTTTCTAATTAACAATTCATGTCTATAGTTGTCAGCATCTGATTGGTTCGTAAGTTTGATCATGGAAAAATCTGCCAAATCCATTTCTTGACTATTGTCTGAATATGTGCCATTTTGGCTTCTCAAATTATCGTTCTGATCCGGCTTCCGAACATAACTTATATCGAAAATGTACGAGCTACTAGAATCGCGTTGTAATAACTTTTCGTTACTTTCGGAAGTAGGGTCAAAATCAAACTCGTCCCTCAAAAACTCAATAAACAACAAATATGGAACTTTTTCTGCAGAATTCAAGACTTGAGCTTCATTCGCCGATATTCTAACAAGTTTGTGAAGTTTCCCCTTTTTATTCGACGGAAGCAATGAAGGAATATCTACTTCAGCTGGTAGATCTCTGTTCAATATTGAGAGCTCGGCCCTTAATGCACTTAATCTAGCTTCAGTTGGTACCTGTGCTAAACGATTAGAGATGGATTCTAAAGCGATAGCAAATTGAGTGCAGCATCGGAAATAATTGACTTTCAAAAGCTTGATTTTTTTTGTAGTAGAAAGATGTGAAGTCTCGATTGACTGTCCTATAGCTTTGTTCAATGATGATTTGATCGTCGTTTCTCTAATAGCATCCATTGATTTCTTAGACTTTTGTGTTATGACAGAAGACATTGAAAGTGATCGTTGACGTAGATCTGGCATTGAATTTGTAAATTCATCATTACTTTCAGAATCACTCTTGTAGAGATTATGAATATATGACCTATCCTTTCTTTTAGGCAACTTAATTGAATTAGAAATATTTTCTTCAAAGATATTTTCTCCTATATCATCTACCAAGTCAAAACTTAGAGGTGCAACAGATTCCTCTCTTTTCTTCTTGAAAACGAAATCCTCTTTTGTGCTCGTAGGATCTACAATATCCACATGTTGAACCTTACCAGATTCTTGAAATGATTTGTTATTGATAAGTGCATTAGCTTTGGTATTTTTTATAGTGAGATTTCTTGTTAAATTTTTCATTGCATGTTTAGCCAACTTGAAAACATAACTCTTTTGTCTTTTCCCTTGAGAAATAATCAATGGTTTTGAACTGCTCACTAATTCTGGCATCACAAACCCCCCTAATACCATAGAAGAAAGTATCAATGCTGGTGCGACATTTTCATTGATCTTCTCATTGTCATTATCTCGGGTTGTATTAAATAGAACAAACTGCAAATGATTCAACATTCTTCTTGCCACTTGGAAGCCATAGGATGTTGGATCGAGAGCCAAATCTCCTAAAAGAGCTTGTAATTGCCAAAAAGTAATCAATGCAAAATGAGGATTTTCAGCGCTTAATCTAAGTATTACGTCCTCAAGTGCAAGTGACTCGGTTTCCACAGTCAACAAAATTTGAACCATCTGAGGGATATAAAATTGCAACTCCCTATGAGGAAACATTAAAAGCTTTTCACATAGATAAAAATGGATACCGATATTTTGTGCATACAATCTCAAATAAGCAATGTTATTATGAAGTGTGAAATTTGTAGAATTAATGTATTGGAACAACATATCATTGTTCTTGTGTTTAGCTGAGTTCATCTTTGAAGCTCCCTTTCACTTTCCTTTTGCAGCAACTCTGAAAATGCTTGGTCGAGAAAAACATTAACCGTCCTCACCAGTTATATTGAGGAAGCACGATGGTGGCCGATATTTCAAAGTTTTAATAATTTACAGATACTATTTTCAACTGCTTTCCAAACGTTTGGTTATACGTTGTGGAAATATTCGAAGATTTATTTTGTAAACAATTCATTAATACGTGTCTAGTGATATAACAATAGTATAAAATATCGTTCATCTTGAAAACTGACTTTGAATTTGGATACTGACCTATTTGGTACTCTTTAGAAAATTTGAATAACTTATAATTCAAATTTATAGTTTTTAAATGTTTTTTCCAGTTTGTATTGATTTTATATTGAGAGGTGTAGTCTATTCTAATTCCTAATTTTGCAATCTGATTCCAATTTTTCCTCCTATAAAAGAATGATTTTGAGTTTCAAGAAATGTCTAAAAAAAAGGTGTCAAAGTTGAAATATAGAGAAGAAACAGAAACAATAAATGAAGTAAAAGTGGACATGTTAATAATTATAATACAGTAATTGTGTTACTGACAGTATTGTGTACAATAAAATGACAGTAATGTATATACTAGGAATGCAAAAATGTATCATTCAAGACTTATGCTATAGCTGCCCAAATTTTTTCCCATAGATTTTTGGGTTCATATTCTTCCCATATTATGGCATCAATTTCTCTCCTGTCAGAGTCAATATCGATATCCTCAAGTTTCCATAGAAAACGGCATCTATAGTAAATCTGGCATATAATGAACAGAACAACAAGGATGATTAACGATATATATGCAGTGAAGAAATCTGAGACATCGAAAGTTTGAGTGAAGGCAGTATACCCTTGAACAAATATGATTATTGTGACGAAGATGGCAGCATAGTACGCTCCATATGGCATCAACTTAGCCTTGAATGGTAGACTATCACGGGAGATACCACGGAATTTCAAACATTGCATAAACCTGATATGAGATATCGAAATGAAAAGCCAAGCACATAGACCAGCCAAAGTAGAGATATTAATTAACCAATTGAATGCTGTATTTGCGTTGTTGTTGACAACTAAAAAGGCCAGAAGACCTAGCAAAGCAGTACAAATGACTCCAAAGTAAGGAACACCTTGTTTAGTGACGTACTTGAATTGTTTGGGAGCATTACCGCTCAAAGCTAAAGAGTACAAAACTCTTGACCCAATATAAACATTTGAATTGGCTGCAGAGATAATTGTGATCAAAACAATGGCATTAAAAATATCTGGCAAAATCTTTGTACCAGCTAATTCAATCGAAATAACAAAAGGCGAAGATGCGATGACGGAAGTGTCGCTGCTTAAACTTTCATTATCATAAGGCACTAGTAATCCCACAAAGAACAAGGATCCAATATAAAAAAGTAAAATTCTGAAGAAAACTTTATTAATTGCCTTTGGAACGGTTTTACGTGGGTTCGAAGCTTCACCTGCTGTAATACCCACCAACTCTGTACCTTGATAAGTGAAAGAGGCATTGATTAACGATGATACCCATCCAAGGAATCGACGCTCGTTGGTATTTGATGCAATAACACCTTCACCCCATGCACCAGGATTTCTCCAATAACGGAAACCTATTGGTCCTTGTGAGGAACCACCACAAACAATAATAAGAGCATATAGCAAATAGCCAACAATTGCAAGGACTTTGATAAAAGCAACCCAAAATTCGAACTCACCATACCACTTGACTGGGAAGAAATTAGCAGCGGTAATAAGAACCCAGAATATAATAATCCAAGCAGCTAACGGAACGGCATATGTCCAATACTGTATAACTTGTCCAAGAACAGAAATTTCAACTGCATAAGTGATTGCCCAATTGAACCAATACATATATCCATTGGCAACACCGAAAGCGGGTGATAAGAATCTTTTTGAGAAAACTGTTATCGATGAAGTTACCGGAATAAATGTTGCCATTTCACCTAATGATTGTGTGATGAAATAGACGAGAGAGCCCACAAAAATATATGCAATTAGAGAACCAGCTGGACCGGAATCAACAAGAGGGGTAGCGATACCAACGAAAAGACCTGTACCGATGGTACCACCAAGTGCAATCATAGAAATATGTCTTGGTTTCAATTCTCTTTTGACCTCCGTTTCATGGAAATCTCCTTCACCATGATCTTCTGGAGCACACAAATCATTACTAAACGATAGATCCGCTAATTCATATGTATCTTCTCCTTCTTTGGAACCTTTGGACAATTTATTTCCGAAATCAGAGTTAAGAACATCTTTGCAGGAGGTAGCCTCACTCTTAGTATTACTTTTTAGCGATAACCTCATCCTGGCATAAATTCTGCTCAATGCACGAAAAGTATTATCTACGTTGCTAGAAGAATGGAATATTCGCCCAATGACTTTCCACAAGCACTTGATTTATAAATGAGCAAAGGAAGTCAATTTTACTGAAATAAATTACGATAATATAAGTTTCCCATGCAAATTCAAATTATTCACACTGGAAAAATGAAAAGTCACACTTCATTAAAAATACCCAATAACTTCGTTAGCAAGTTTCCGTGAGATGGCGTTTCAATAAAAAGAAATTCAACTTTTAGCTGTCTATTTTCTGGCTTCCATACAACACCCCACATTTTCGTCTTGCAATTCTGTAAAGCGCTTTCGATCTCAAAGACTGAAAGTGATGACACTTTTAAAAAGATCTTAAACGTCTCTATAATCTAGGAGGCAAACTGTATTTGACATGCAGCATCGTGCCGCTCCATTTTTCTTGGCTGCAGGAGGTCACTAACAAAAGAAAAAAATTCACAATAGAAAGTCACCTAAAATGTATAGATCCTATAACACAGCTCAAGGCTTTCATTCTTTTCTTCTTTAGCTATTGACTTTTCTGTGAAAGTTAAATTATCTTTCTTTTTTAAAAATATAATATTTTCACGTAGCTATTGCGCGCTTCGAGTCAGTGAACACAAAAGCTTTTCCACGGTCGAAAATTTGTATATTATAGAATTACGCGTAGAATTCAATCAACAGCCATCCATTAAAGGCATTTTCAGGTATTTTCTTTTTAAGAGCCTTTTGTTACGCCGTTCGCCGTTAGAGAGAAAATGATAGACAGGAGACAGCAGAATAGAAACACGGATTTTCCGTCATTTTTTAACGTTAAATTGCCGGTGTGATCATACTAAGGAAGTCTAAAGAATGCGAGCTTCATCGTAGATACACTTTTTTATTCTTGCTTTCGTGATACTTATGGACTACCATACAATTAAACAGACCAGAAAAGACGTCAAGATGTAAAAGCACTTAATTCAGATTGGAGGTTTGATGGTACATATTACGACAACAATGTAGTGTAAAACATATTCAACAACTGAATTGTAGAAATGTGCATGTGAATCTTGCTTGTTATTTGTTATGTCTTATTTTTCATCTTCTTTTCGGAAAATTCCTATATAATAAACCTTAAAGCATCATCTTAGTTCTTTCTTTTTTTGTTTTGCTCGAGATGGCATACACTGCTCTTCCTCTTTTGCGAGCGGGGAATTGTTTTTTAAGGCAAAACAATGCAATTTAAGGAGCTACTGAATTGGTGCAGGAAATGTTAAATATCGAGTAAAATAAAGATAGATACGGTGAGTTGTTCTTATGTTTTATAGTTACGGCGATGTGATAACAAAAGGCAATAGAGAGGCGGGAGAAGTGGTTGAAATTTGTCATTTGGCCAGCTCTCTCCATTACAAGAAATAAAATCTCGTGGTGAAGGGAAGTATTATATATATATATATATATATACTTAAAACGAGTTACCCCACTCCGCTTCCCGAGCTTCGGCGTCGTTCACTGGATAAAACGATACTAAAAGTCTTTAGTAGCCAGTTAGTCACGTTGTGAAAAATAGGATCAAGTCAAATCAAAACTGCTGTAGGTGTCTTTATACTATCAAGTCAATTAGTTTTTTGACTACTGCTCCAAAATACAAGTTCACCAGTTTCTGTTTGCTTAAGGGAATAGAAAACTGTAGACCACTGTCAGGTCACTTGGTCACACGAACACAAATAAGAGCTCAGCAAAAGAGTTATAATACGAACGTTTGAAATTCAAAATTACAAAAGGCTATTTCGTTGTCAGTCACTAGATTCAGAATATTTGACTTTAGACGCGTGCAAAACATCTTTGTGAATATTTGGAAGCAAATTTCTATCGCAAGAAGAAATACTATATTAGTTGTGAGAAGGATCTTAGAACTCATAAATTCAATTCAAGAATATCTAAAGGAATTAGGAATAATCGAAGAGAAAAAAATCGAATAAAAAAGCAAACTACCTATTTTAAAATGACATTGAATACAGAACAAGTACGAACTGAGAAATTAGAAGCGGTGGACTCTCACACGACTGATATCAACTATTCGAAAAGTAATCAGTCTTCAACAGGTATGGAAATTAGTTTTAAATCAGTTCCCAAAGAGAGTAATATTTTGTTTGATCATGATGACACGTCCTCCCAGGGTTTTGAGACCAAGGGGGTTGTAGAGGAAGCTGAAGTTAAAAGAGCTTTAATGCCAAGACATGTATCGATGATTGCACTTGGTGGTACTATCGGTACAGGTCTTTTTATTAGTATCTCTGGTCCTCTAAATGAATCAGGACCTGCTGGATCTTTAATTGCTTTTATACTAATTGGATCAATAACGTATTTTGTCACACAATCCTTAGGGGAAATGGCAACATTTATTCCAGTTACTTCATCATTCACTGTATTTTCCAAACGTTTTTTGTCACCTGCAATTGGCGCGGCAAATACGTACCTCTATTTCTTTTCTTGGGCGATTACTTTCGCTTTAGAACTTTCTGTTGTTGGCCAAGTAATTCAATATTGGACTTATGCGGTTCCTTTGTCAGCTTGGATAATCATATTTTGGGTATTGGTTACCATATCCAACATGTTCCCAGTAAAATGGTATGGAGAATTTGAATTTTGGGTTGCTTCCATCAAGGTTCTTGCAATCGTTGGATTTTTGATATATGCGCTATGTATGGTTTGCGGCGCCGGTGTCACTGGTTCTGTTGGATTCCGCTATTGGCGTAACCCAGGTGCATGGGGTACAGGTATAATTTCTTCAAACACCAATGAAGCCAGATTCTTAGGTTGGGTTGACTCATTGGTTAATGCTGCTTTTACTTATCAAGGAACGGAATTAGTCGGGATCACGGCAGGTGAATCAAAAAATCCAAGAAGGGCTGTTCCAAGAGCTATAAATAAAGTTTTCTTCAGAATTCTTATTTTCTACATTGGGTCATTATTCTTTATTGGTCTTTTGGTTCCATACAATGACTCTAAACTAACTTCCGACAGTGACGACTATATTGGCCAATCTCCATTTTTAATTGCGATTGAAAATTCAGGCACCAAGATTTTACCAGATATTTTTAATGCCGTCATTTTAACTACCATCATTTCTGCCGCAAACTCCAATGTATATACCGGTTCAAGAGTCTTGTTTGGGCTTTCGAAAAATGGATTGGCTCCAAAAATATTGTCAAAAACAACAAAGCAAGGCGTACCATTTGTTTCGGTTTTTATAACATCATTATTTGGATTTTTGGCTTTCTTGAATATTTCAAACAAGGCTCAACAAGTGTTTGACTGGTTGCTAAATATTACCGCCATTGCAGGATTCTTTGCTTGGCTATTAATTTCAGTCTGTCATATCAGATTCATGCAAGTGTTAAGGCATCGTTCAATATCCAGAAATGATCTTCCTTTTAAAGCAAAATTTATGCCGTTCGGTGCATATTATGCCGCCTCTTTTATTACCTTAATCATTATAATAAATGGTTTCTATGCGTTTGCTCCCTCATTTAACGTTTCTGATTTCTTTGCATGCTACGTTAGCGTGTTTCTATTCTTTACTGTATGGATCATCTTTCAATTAATATATAGAGGACCCCTTTATCTACCGATCGATGAAGTCGACATCGATACGGACAGAAGAGATATTGAAGCAATTGTTTGGGAAGAAGATGAACCAAAGAATTATTGGGAAAAATTTTGGGCCGTTTGCGCTTGAAGCACTTTTCATACCATCCACACTTATTCCAATTTCTGTTCTTTTACGAATGCATCGATTTTATAACATGTTCCAACTTTCTCGAACTTTTTGTTTATTGTTTTACTGAGATGATCCTTCATCAAAGTCGTACGTACCTTCATGAGATATATAATTGGGTTTCTACTTTTCTTTTTAAACTAGTTTTGTACATTGAACTTACCTTCTTTATTATATGTACTAGTACTACTGCATATCGTTCTTTCAATAGACAAACCTCGTTTCTAATTTGTTTCTACTAAATTTCTACATACCATAATGATTCTCATTCGTGTCTCGATAAAAACAAAAACATCAAAGGTAGACCCGCATCGCATGATTTGAACCCACACATCACACACGATGCATCACATGACAATTAAACACAACCAGTATGAACTAGCAAAGTATTACCGGGTAAATGTATACAAGGACACTGTTTTTTTGACCGTTTTTTTTTTTTTTGTAGTAGCACCACTATCTAATTGACTGGATGGTAGTTACGGTTGGCAAAATCCGAAAACTTATTTGTTATTCCTTCACAAGGTTTTCGTCTAGAAAGAAAGGTTTCGCACAGACAACAAAAAGCGCCTAATATACAAAAACATTCAGGATCGAGGGTAAATAGCGCCCGAATAAAGAAGATTTGAATATATTTAGTTAGAATACTTGTTATCACTACAGTGAAATCTATTCATATTTGTTGAGAACTAGAGGCCAACTGACTTTGAATCTCATTCGGGCGCAACGAAAAGACGTTTCAACAGATTTACACAAAAAAATTCTTTCAACTATTCAGAGCAGATTGAACGAAAGACAATTAATAAAGTATTGCTCTACTGGTGTTGCATATCCTGTGTTGTACTTTTTTTTTTTAATATTGAACAATGTCTAGTTCTGGAGAGCAAACACATTCGAGATCATACGGAGGCCAACAAGGGAACAGTATATTTTCAAACTTGAAAAAGTTGGCAACTGGAGGTAATCATGGAAGTAGTGAAATGGTTAGTACTAAAAAGGAGACGATATCATCGCCTAAAAGAGTGGTAACGACCGCTTCTTTAGATTCCTCAGCTTCTATTGCAATTAAGCCCTTAAGTAAGAGCTCATCTTTGAATATGAACAATTTGTCACAATATACTATGAACCCTGAACGGCACTCTAGATCTAGCAGTACATCTGGTATGGGATCACCCAACAAATATTCGTATTCGAGGCGATCTAGTTTAGTGACAAGATCACCAACCAATCAATCCGTGGACTCTTCGACAGCATCAATCCACTCTCTCAGTACAACCTCGAATTTGCATAAGTTTTTGACCAATGACGGAACACTTAAGCTTGATAAACCTCAAAATTCGGAAGAAATCCATACAATGTTTTTAGACCTGCTAATGAAAAGGAACATTTTAGATTCGGTCTCTCGACAAGACCAAAAAGACTTGCTAAACTACTCTATTGAGAAGAAATGGTTAATGGTTAAACAAGATCTTCAGTCTGAGTTTAAGAGGTTGAAGAGTACTAAATCTGGTCAACTCGCTACCAATGAACTTTCCAATCAATTCAAGCAGAAAAATAATCTTTCGAGAAACAATACATCTAATGAACTGAGGATAGCTAGCAACGATTCACAAAGTTCTTTGCTCTCCCCTTCGCACTTGCCACCTGAATTTTATGTAAGGAAAATTATTAGCAAGAAAATTACGACAAAAGAACTGAATGATTTATGGGTTTCTCTAAGAACCGAACCTTTAGATTGGGTTCTTGGCTTTCTTGGCTCTCAAGGTCAAGTTGCTATTGCAAACCTTCTTTTGACAAGCATGCATCACGAAACCACTGACAATATCAACGCTGTTGAAGACAATAATTTTCTTGATAGAGAAACTGCGTTATTTAAATGTCTTCGAGCGTTGCTTAGCGTTAGGGAATGTCTTGCGGAGGCAATGCGGACAACTTTGGTTACAAATGCTCTTTCTGAAGGGCTTCTTTCCACTAGAGTGGCTACAAGACGTTTAGCTACTGAATCACTCATTTATTTGACTTCTAATGATGAGGATGTCAATGCCAGAAATAGTGGTATAGATATGTATTCCATGGCAATGGAGTCATTGAATCACGAGGTGTCTCCATCTCAGAATGTCCATATGAAAGCCAGAATATCCAATTCACAGAATAAGGGTTTATCTAATACTGCTGCAATATCACAGGTTTGTAAAATTTTGCAACAATGGTTATATGTTATCGAGAACACCCTTGATGGAAGAGGAAAGATGGGATCCTTGGTAGGTGCATCTGACGAATATCGACACAACACCGGAGAAAATTCAATTTTAGAGTATTTGGTGGATTCTATGGTTTTAATCCAACAATTATGTTGCAAACATGAAGATGTTAATAACAGACATTTAATGAGAAAAACTTTGCGTGGAATGGGCTTCAATGAAATTTTTCATAAGATGCAACTTCTAGACTATCCTGCATTGAATACCGTTTTAGAACAATTTGAAAATGTTGCATTGGATGACTACAATATTTTGCTCGCTACGCAGAAGAGTAGTAGTAATGTTGATATGAAAGATCCTGTCTCAATCATATCCAGTTTATGGGATAAAACTAAGGATACAGAGGCTCAAACTTATTTATTGTCAATGTTGCAAAATCTGTTTTTATCAAGCACTAAAAGTATAGATAATCTTCAGGACTCATCTAAAAACGTGAAACAATTTAAATTGATGGATTCGTTGATTTCTAACGTTGCTATCACAACAGTAGATTCGGAATCAAATTTTAACATGGCAATTCAAAGGTTGTATGATGCCATGCAAACAGATGATATTGCTCGTAGAGCTATCATTGAATCTCGAGAAATGACTAAACGATTTGAAGAAATGAAGGCAGAGCGAGACTATTTGAATGAAAAACTTTCAAAAGCGGAAAATGGTTTAGTTGGGCAACTTCAAGCGGAGCTGTCTGAACGTGACAACATTCTACATAAAAACAAAAGAATAATTGCACATTTACAGTCAGAACTTGAGGATTTAAAGAAAAAACATTTGCTAGAAAAACACGAACATGAGATCGAGCTAAGAAAAATGCTTACGATTCTTAATTCCAGACCTAATGAACTCGAACAAGTTTCTGTCGAAGGAAAGAAAAAAACCAACCCTAGACCTTTGAATGTCGAAAAAAAGGCAGCAATTCAAAATGTCTTACAGGAAAGTTTACAGAAGACAGAAAAAGATTTGCTCTTAGAATCCCGTCGGCTTGGAACATCCATTGGCTCGAAAAGCAGACTACAGCTTTTGAAGTCGCGAATGGATGATATTGAAAATCAAGCTAGAGAGTTAGAAATGACTAATTTTGCCGATTTAAAGTCGAAGAAAGTCGATCCAGAAGAAAACAAAGTCAAAAACTTGAAGGAGGATCAAATAAATAAACTTTCTGAGCTCCGTAGTAAGTTGGCTTCAATTCAAAATGAGAGTAATGAAATATCAAAGTTCAATTTAGAGGCTCGGGTCAACGAAATGTTCAAGGATAAAAAAACTGCCGCTTTAGAACGGTTGCAAGACTTAGAAAACAGATATAAACTTTTTAATATCGATTTCAGTGGTGATATTAACATCAAAGAAATAATCAAAGATTCTATATCCGACGATATGCCATCTTTAGATCCTAGTATACTTGATAAAAAAGTTTCTGAAATGAACCTAATTATAGATGAACTGCAATCGCTTAAAACAGAGATTACAAAAAAGTCGCCCGAGTCGTTATCTCCTTCTTCAGAGTTTTCATCATCAGATGAAGAAATAGGTGAACGTCCTAGTGATTTTGCAACTTCATCGACAGCATCATCAGGCTCGAGTTTTCTCGCAAACTTATCGCAAAAGTTTGCTACTGGTCATCATGATCATTCATATGCCTCTTCTACATCTACTAGAACGCCCAGCTTACTGGGAACTTATAGCAATCGCAAGTCGTTCGTTGAACGTCTGAAGAACACCAAGGTTAATCCGACTAGCAGAGCTATGCAGCCTGAATTTTTGACAGAGCTTAAATCAAAGGTTCAACCTTTTTCTCCTCTTGAGGATTCAGATCAACCAAGCGAGTTTGCAATGTGCACTTCGAAGGAATCTATTTTGAAGGAAAACGTAGATTCAGAAACTGAAGATCAACCCCAAGACTCCAATAATGGCGTATCGACTGCTGTCCATTCAAAAGAAACCGGCTCCGATATACACACTGGAAGTGCTTCTGTAAACCCAGTAGTTCCACCACCACCTCTTCCATCCTTTTTGAAATCATCATCAAAGACTGAGAAAAAAGAAGAAGTCAATTCCGATAAGGGTGCAGCTATTGTCACACTTGATTCGACTACACTAGGACCAACGCATCTATCACCCTCTCAATCAACGAAAATGTCATTATCTATTGAAAGCTCATCAGTTGTTCCTGCTGTCTCTGAATCTTCAACACTACCTCCACCACCACCACCTCCTCCACCTCCTCCTTTATTCATGGGAAAATCATCTTCCTTTGGAAATTCTCCAGTAGATACATCTGCACCACCACCACCACCACCACCACCTCCTCCATTTATTGGAACGTCTCCTTCTGTTGGAAGTTCACCTATCGGTGCTGCTGCTTCTGCATCTTCAACACCACCACCACCTCCTCCTCCTCCTTTATTCATGGGAAAATCATCTTCCTTTGGAAATTCTCCAGTAGATACATCTGCACCACCACCACCACCACCACCCATGCTTGCGTCTTCTCTGCCTACCCCTCCTTCGGCCAGTCCTATCCTTCCTCAATCACCTTCATTGTTTGAACGGTATCCTAGACCAAAGAAGAAATTAAAACAAATTCATTGGGAAAAAATCAACGATACCGGGGGTTCAATTTGGAAAAATGCTCAGGCTGAGAAAGTAGCTGACGATTTGTTTGAGAAAGGTGTCCTTTCACAACTGGAAAAAGCATTCGCTGCACGTGAAATCAAATCTTTGAAATCTCGTCAAAAGGCTGCAGAAGAAAAAATTTCATTTTTGTCTAGAGATGTCTCTCATCAGTTTGGAATCAACCTTCATATGTATTCAAATTTACCGGTAAAAGTTGTCGTGGAGAAAATTTTAAAATGTGATTCAGAATTTCTGTCTACCCCTAGCATTATTGAATTTTTGTCTAAACCAGCGATTCTTGAAGTTACAACAAACCTTGCTAGAAATTTTACCCCTTACAGTACTGATTGGGATGGTGTCACTTCTGTTGATGCTGTCAAACCACCAGAAAAAGATCCAGAAGAATTACAACGTGCTGACCAAATTTATTTGGAGTTGATTGTGAATTTACAATCATACTGGGCTTCACGTATGCGTGCTTTGACAATGATAACAACTTTTGAAAAAGACTATTCGGATTTAGTCACTAAAATAAGAAAAATTGATAAAGCTGTTCAAAGTGTACAGGACTCGGAAAACTTGCGGCGTGTACTTGATATCATTTTAGCAGTTGGTAACTATATGAATGATTCATCTAAGCAGGCTCAAGGTTTTAAATTAAGTACTCTACAAAGACTAACCTTGATTAAAGATGAAAGAAACAGCATGACATTTTTGAATTACGTGGAAAAAATCATTAGAGAAAACTATCCTCAATATGAACTTTTCACTGAGGAACTCGAGCCTATCTTTGATGTGGTTAAAATTTCCATCGAACAGTTGGTTACTGATTGTAAAGAGTTTTCTCAATCGATTCTCAATGTCGAAAGGTCTATTGATATCGGAAATTTAAGTGATCCTTCAAAGTTCCATCCTTTAGATAGGGTCTTGAACAAAGTTTTACTTGTTTTACCCGAGGCCAGGAAGAAAGCAGATCTTTTAAGTGATGAGGTAAAGTTGACTATATTGGAGTTCGAAAATTCGATGCAACAATTTGGCGAAGATAGCAAAGACAAGTTCTCTAAAAATTCTTTTTTCAAAAAGTTTGCTGACTTTGTATCAGAATATCGTAAAGCGAAAGCCCAAAACTTAAAGATTGAACAGGAAGAATTAGCTTATCAGAGAAGAAAAAAAATGATCGAGGAACAGCAGAAACTACAGGAGAAAAAAACCCCCAATACTCCTAATTCTATAAATTCGAAAGATTCTTCGGTATACGATGACGATAGAGATGCGATGGACAAATTATTGACAAAACTGAAAAATGCAGGTCCAGCAAAGGGCGATCCTTCTAGTGCACGAAAAAGGGCCTTGGCACGGAAGCAACTGTTAGGGGACAAAAATAGCAATGACATTTTAGACAATATTACAGCAGACTCATCATTAGAAGCAATAGTTGATGAAAATAAAAGATTGAACGACTCACCTACAATTAAAAACCCTTCATCTCCTTCATTGTTAAAATATGACAGACAAGATCCTGCAGATAGAGCTAGAAACTTGTTACTGGAGTTGAGAGGAAGCAATGAAAAGGATGAGCCTGGCATATCACCCAAAGAGAAATTAAGAATCAAAAGAAGTCTCGACAATTCTCCTCAGAAACTGACTTTTGTCGGTGAATCTTCTCCAAACTTAGCAACAATATCGGAGCTTACTAAATCTGAGTCAAATTCTTCTTGCGAGGAGTTTGTTGATACATCCGCTTATCCGTTATGTAAATAAATATGTGATTCTAGATCGTATTTTAATGTATCACTTTAGTGTATTCTTTCTACCGATGTTGGGTTTATTATCAAATTATTGTAAAAATCGGGTAACTGCACAACGAGAAAACTAAAATAAAGCCAATATATTTTCAGTCAGACTATTACTTCATGCAAACAATGAAAAGGGTTCATCAAATTAGGTGCTCTCTAATGCATTAATGACTGACCAAGAAGAATCTAAAAGAATCTCAGTTCAGGTTTCTTCCCTGTCCACACAACTTATCGAAAGTATCGATAGACAATCTCAGCTGGAAGATCAACTACTAAATGCAAAGAAGATCATCGCAAATCAAAAGACCGTCGTTGATTCATACAACGAGCTTAAATCTGAGCTAGAGAGAGTCAAAGAAGATTATGAGCGCGACAAACATGTCTTTGAGGCTAATCAGCAAAAGTATATAGAGGCTGAGGAGAAGGTCAACTCATTAAATCGAGAAATAGAAGATTTAACATCTTCTCTGTTTGCTGAAGCTAATGATATGGTAGTGAATGCGAGGAAAGAAAAGAACGAAGTAGAAGTTTTGAATCAAAAATTGAAAGAACAACTGAAGGAAAAAGATCTGTTGTTCGACACACTGTATATTCAACTGAAAAACTTGAAAAATGTCATATACAAATTAGAAAATGAACACAACGTTAATAACTTAAAGCGGACTTCTCTATCAGATTCTGCCATGTCATCTACTTTATCTGTTGATAAGGCTTCTACTCACAGTTGTCCGACGCAGGATTTTTCGCAGATACAGGATGTGTTGTTTTCACCACAACTACATTCCTTGCGTTATGATATTCCCCTCTATTCAGAATATTTGAAGTTTTTGGCTGCTTTACCTACGGTAGATACTATCCAGCAAACGATGTCAGTATCAAAACTTTTAAGAAGGCTAATAAACTATGAAATTACGCCTGTGTTAAGGCTTGACAGTGCTTCTGGAATAGGTTGGCTCTTGAAAAGAAATTTAATAGGTCTGATGATGGACGGATTAGTTTCGATTGAACCTATCAGTGGTATAAATGAAACTTACCGCACTGCAAACTTCTCTCCTATAATGAATACAAACATGAATAATATTGAAAGAGATAACCATCTTTTCAGTCGACCAATTAACTCTCCACCTGTTGCAATATTGCAGCCATGTGCTTTCTGTTCGGAAGAGAGAAATGATATTTTAGAACATGGCAGGTTGTATGTACTAAAAACATCCCAGAAACTAGAAAACGGCCAAGTAGAAAATACAAACCAATTCCCAATTTGTCATTACTGTCTTTTAAAATTTAGACAAGTCTGCGAACTTTTTGCTTTTTTGAGATCTCTAAAAGCAGGAGTATGGAATTTAGAAAAGATTTCTCTCTCATCAATCTCACAGGGACAAGTCAGCAATTTCTCTTCTGTTTCTAGTCCGATTAAACAAAAATCGAAAAGGTTAAGCATATTTAACAACTTGAAACCATCACAATCCAGCTCTATTGTCGTAGGGCAAGAATTCTCCTTTTCAGACAGAAACGGTTTACCTATGACTAACGTCCAACGATCCTGGGTACGTTTGTCACAATTGCGAGCTTCTTTACTATGGTCACATATAGGTGTCTGGTCTATAGATGACGCTGTTCAAGCCGATCTTTCGCCTCTTGACATAAATCACAAACAAGAACCTCATGAAGAGTTAGCCTTAGGTCTTTCAAATATTCCAGATATTTCATTACCGACCATTGAAGATGAAACTTTTAATTTTGAAAGAGTTCAAAAACCTTCCATTTCAGAAAAGAACTCAGTGGCCGAAAGCATATCTGATAAGCCAGATAATGAAACCAATGATGAAGTATTGGGATTAGACATCAACTCAAATTTCGAAAATGAATCAAAAATTGAAATAGAGGACCAAACCTCATTACACGATGAGAACGGAACGCTAAGTATCGACGGTACCATAATCTCAAAAGAGGGAAAAAGCCATGAAGAAAGTATACATAATTTGCTGCATTCGTATGATATAGAAAACTCTACAGATGAGGAGGGCTTCGTGAATTCTTTAAGTCAAGATCCTAATGTTGTTGACGAAAATGAATATGCTGAAATGTTAGAAAATACAACATGAAGATTATCTACCGTATGATTATTGTATAAATACTATCTAAGACTATACTTACTTTAAGCATCTATGGAATCTTCTATTTTTGAATTTCACGTGTGTCGTTTGTTTTGTTTTTTTGTTTTCTTTGATGAATTCGCATGACGATTTATTGGTGCTAATTTTTTCGAGTAAGCCAACATGATTGCGAATAAATCAAAGAGACAACTAAAGTAAAAAGTCTAACAAGTCAGATTCAAAATTACATGGACCACGTTATTAATATAGCATGACAAAAAGTTCAAATGGATCATATAAGACATTAAAACAACATAGTTCATCACATTTCAATAATTTTGAAGTAGAACTGGCCTCCTTCCACAACAGTAAGCATGATGTAGGAAATGATGAGTCAAATTTAGAACGAGAAGATGAATTCACGGAGAGCATCTATCTGTCTAATGAACAGAAATCTAATCGATATATGGCATTTATGAACATGGCCAATAGTATTCTTGGTTCTGGCGTTATTGGACAGCCATACGCTATGAAGAACTGTGGGCTCGTCGGAGGCTTTGTAGCAATGATACTGTTGTCAGTTTTAGTAGATTGGACGATAAGACTTATTGTTATAAATTTGAAACTTACTGGAAAGTCAACATATCAAGATTCAGTTGAAGTAGCGCTTGGGAAAAAAGGAAAATTTTTGATCTTAGTTGCTAATGGGTTGTTTGCTTTTGGTGGTTGCATAGGTTTCTGCATTATCATAGGAGACACTATACCACATGTTTTGAATGCTTTCTTCCCGAGCTATAGCAACTGGTTTCACCGCAATGTAATCATTGTGCTGGTCACAATGTTTATTTCTTATCCATTATCACTAAATCGAGACATTTCTAAATTGTCAAAAACGTCAATGCTGGCCTTGTTTGCCTTATTAGCTATTGTTTTAATAATAATTATTAAGGCGCCAATGGTATCATCTGAATTTAAAGGTGTTTTTAGAATGGGTGAACTATTTATAACACGAAGGATCTTTCAAGGGATATCAGTAATTTCATTTGCATTGGTTTGTCACCATAATACTAGCTTTATTTATTTTTCGTTGAAAAACCCTTCACTAAAAAGATTTAGTCAATTGGCTCATGTTAGTTTAATTCTTTCGTGCATTGTATGTCTCGCTACTGGATATGCTGGATTCTTAAATTTCAAGGACATTACGTACGGTAATGTGTTGAACAATTTCCCTTCTGATGATAATGTTATAAACTTTGCTAGATTCTTATTTGGTCTTAATATGCTAACAACGTTTCCGTTAGAAATATTTGTTCTTAGAGATGTTTTGAGAGATATAATTTACTACCAGGAGGGCGGTTCAGATCCTAACATTTTATCCACAAAGATGCATTTTCTTATCACTTCGATTACAGTTTTTATCATTATGGTGATCGCATTAATTACATCTAACCTAGGAGCTCTCCTAGAACTTATAGGAGCAACAACAGCATCTTTGATGGCGTATATATTGCCACCACTTACAAATTTAGTTCTCACAGGACAAGGAAAACCAATCAAGAGTAAGTTAGGGCATTACATCTGCATAACCTTTGGCTTTCTTATAATGATTGTTAGTAGTTCTCAAACAATCATTGACGCATTCAAGCCTGAAAACTAATCTTTGACCAAAATAAATTTTAAAAATTAAACTACTAAAAGCTTTTTTCTACTAATTATTACTACTACTACCATTATCATCATCATTATCATCATCATTATCATCATCTTCAATTATGCTAATTTGGCCATTATGCCTTGCTTTTTTTATAGATCGATGCATAATTTCATCATCGGAGAAATAAGGTGTATCTGAAAGATTCTCAGCAGAACTTATTTGACTTATTTGTGACAAATTTGTTAAATTATATTTGGAATTATCGTCATGATCATTGGTGTATTCGTTATGTTTCAATTTGTTTATATCAGGAATAGAACCGTTGAAAAGCTCATTATAATCGTTGATTATTTCCCCATTGTTCCGAATTCTTTCTTCACTAAATTCACCAAACTTCTTGTATTGATCAGGCGTCAAAGAACCGTTATTTTGGTCTAAAAGATATCTTAAAAACATCTCGTTTTCGAAAAATAACAAACCGAAAGTGGCATCTTCTTCATCTGAATCAATAATGTATTCTTTACTGATGATTTTTTGCCCATCTGGTTTTTCTGATTCAACATGGAGAGTATCAGTCAGTCTGGAATGTGCATTTGAATCTTTTACATTCAGTTTATTCCGTTTTCTTTTCGATTTCCCTTTCTCGACAGAAAGACTTTTTTCTTCTAACTTTTTCTCCATCATATCTAATTCTTGGAAGTAGTTATCATTTTCAGAATCAGAATAATAATCCAGCGGATTATGCTGTTCTTCAAAGCCGCCAGATAAGTAAAAACTGGCAGGTTTTCCTGAACTAGATTCAAATGGTGTATTTCTATATTTTTCAATTAATTGGAGGTCTTTGTTTATTCTTTCTATTTGGCGACTGCCATTTAAGTAACAAGATGACTGTTCGAAAGTTGGAATGGAGTAACCACATAAGAGTAACAACAACCTAAAATTAGAATTAGAGAATAAAGATCTTTTAACTTCTTTTGATCTAATCTCAAAATGTTCATTAGGTAAAAGTGATTCCTTTTCAGTTGCCAACACAGATATTAATTTTGAACGAAAGTTTGTTAGCACTTTTTTAAGATTGTATATCAATGCGTCAATGAGCTCCTCATAACCATCATCTAATAAACACGATACTACAATTCCAAACTTCATATCATAAAGTGTCTCTGAATCAAGAACTTCTTCATTTTCAATGTTTGTAAAAGTACTTGGCTCTACAATTCGCTTGAAGTCCACGTTCTCCTTTATGGTATCGTATTTCATATAGTGGGAAATATTCGATTCATGTAAAAGAGGAAACAGTATGTTCACATACCAAGAAGGAGAACGCTTTAGTTTGTTTTGAAGTCTCTGCAAAATATATTTGGAAAATTCTGTGAAATCCTTACGCACTTTAGAAGTTGTGGCGAGTCCACCTGATGATAAAATTTCTTTTAGAAGAATTAGAAAGTCAATTCTGAATAATAATACTTCATTTTTCGATTTCACGAACAATCTATGCAAAAACTTGAGAATTATTATTAATTCTTCATCTTCTAGTTCTTTGTAAAGGTTCAAATATTTGATATAGGTAGAAACAGTCGATTCTGAACAAAAAAGTCGAAAAATTTTGTCTGAGCTAATGCTGACATGTTTAAATTCATCTTCCAAAATATCAAAAGCTTCCTCATACTCTAAATTGTTTTCTTTTGCATAATCTTCCACATCAGAGTGTTTCAATGTTGTTCTTGATTTTTTCTTAGCCTCTACCATTAAACTTTCATTCTTTTCAAATTTTTCGATTAGCTTAAGAACACTGTTAGTAAGAAGAATACAACTTCTTATAAATTGTGAACTATGATTTATTGCAATTTTAGGAATAGAACTAAATAATTGAATCATATTTTCGCTCAATATTTTCCCTAAAACAAAACTGATATCGTTTCTCCAAGAATCATCCAAACATCTTAATGAAATAAAAAATTCGGTAAAGATTATCATACTTGAATGAACGACAGGCCAGTTTTTGTTATCGAATGACTCACGTAAGTATTTTGAAACCATAATCAGACAAGTATCAGTTAATGCTTCAGATACAGAACCAAAAGTTGAATCTGGATTTTCTGCACATCTAAGTCTTTGAAATTTCATGAACCAAGCAATGAAAAGTGTATATTCGATCTTATGAAGTGATACTTGGTCTTGAATATCACTAGTGAAAGTATCAGTCACTTTATGAAGTAGTTTATTAAATGAAGAATCAGTAAAATTTGAGAGAAAAGTTTTGAAGCATTTAATATTTTTGTCAGATAAATAACAATTTGAATTGTCATCAAAAAAAGTGCTACTAAGACCTTCGATTACTTCTAATCTCATTCTATAACCTTTTTTCCATTTTTTACGTGAATCTAATTCTTGTAAAGCTGCATCATCTTCCATAGTAACTGAACTACTTGGAACAGTCAATCTTGAGTTATTAGGAGTACGTATAGATAATAAACCTCCAAATCTCGAATGCCTTGAGGAAGTATGACGAATGACTTCTTTTCTCTTTTCATGCTCCTTGGAAAGCAATTCTGTTAACTGTTTACCAGACCTTGTTAATTTAGAGGATAATATTTGGTGGTTAGTTCCAACTTTGTAAGATTTTGCATCTGAATGGAAAAGAGCGTTTGCGTTTACATCTTTTGTCATGAAAAACATTAATTCTAATAAGGGCACGTTCAGAAAATTTCCATCAAAATCATCCTTAAAACTACTGCAAACGGTAAGAATAAAGGGGAACACTTTGTTATTCTCAAAAGCAGTTATAACGTTATTAATAGATATATCATCGATAGTAATATTTGCAGGTAACATTTCCTGCGCTGTAAGAGGTCTCTTAACCTTTTTCACATTAGAAATTGTAACTTCTCCCGGCTCAATTGCTGTGATATTTTTAAGGAAATGAATCACCATTCTCAACAATGACTGATCCCTAGCACTTCTATCTAATTTATCAATATTCATAATATTAACAGCCACTCTAATTCCCGCTTTAAGTGTCTTCCCACCTTCATTTGACAATATGGCATGTTTATATTGAAGTTGATGCTTTTTGAGCTCAAAATAATGATTAATTTGATTAGGCGTTGATTGATCAGTCAAGATAAGTGGCCAAGTCATAAGAACAATCAGCTGCAACGCACTCACCGCGATTCGATCATAATAATTCTTGTTTTTAAAAAAGTTGCACACATCATCCCCAGTCTTCCTGCTCTTCTTATACGCAATACTACTTTTGGTCTCCCAATCTAATAGCAGCGGAATTAAATCATTTTGAAGGATTTTGTATTCTGCTACCGCCATAGCAACATCCCATCGCTTTTGATTATCATCAACCAATTTAAACCATCTAATCAAGTCCTTTAGACATGCCAGACAGTCATCACCTATCTTGTAGGGTGGAGGTACAGCATCTGT
Organism: Kluyveromyces nonfermentans; assembly: GCA_030569915.1. Lineage (NCBI taxonomy): Eukaryota > Fungi > Ascomycota > Saccharomycetes > Saccharomycetales > Saccharomycetaceae > Kluyveromyces > Kluyveromyces nonfermentans. The sequence goes on from JAJLUD010000017.1 coordinate 84,601, forward strand.
TGAATGGTCTGGCCCACCAATCGCACTTGCCAACATCCCGATTCGCACCTTCACAAGTTCATACGAGATATCTTTGAACTCTCTATTTTTTTCCTCATCAAAGTTCATATTAACAGTTTTGCTGATAGCTCTCCTAGAGTCAATATCCGTAAAAACCTCCACTTCTTATGCTCTTGTAAATCGATATCTACCTCGTCATCATCAACACTATTTCACGCGTTTATATGTTACACGAAAAGAAAAACTAAAACTCACGTGACCTAATCCATCCAAAAAAAAAAAAAATTTAAAAACCCTTAAGAATACGGTACCATCATTACAATTAATCATACCCTTCCTCCTTTGTCATCGCGCAGCTCCACTCACTCACATCTCCCTAATATAGCCATTGTTTTTCTCCCTTTTTTCACTTCTCAATAAAGGGCAGAAAAAAGCAAAGAAGATCAGATAACCGCTTTATGCAAAAAAAAACCCTTCTCCCTACCTTTTTTCTTCGGGTCCTTGTAGCCTGTATGGCCCCTAAACAAAACATAGCGGCAAACAAACCTCATTAAGCCTAAGACATAGTTGATCATGAGGTTACAATTAGCGCCCTCAAGAAACAACATTCAATAAATTCTTGTTTTGTTGACATGATTTACTCAGCTTTTCAATAATATAGTACTTTCAAACTCAACAAGGTAGTAAGTATAACACGTACATACATGCACTTAAGGTTAACAGAAGTACTATCATATTTTTTAAAACTTAACAGAATCCTGCAAAGAAAAAAAAAAAAAATATTAAGTAATGAAATTAGTCGACTTGGTAGTTTGAAGGCTTTTCATCACTAGAAAGTTGCCGGTGATGTCGATGATGATTCGTAGCTTCCGGTCTTCACTAGTGTTGTTTTCTGATCATGAGGTTGATATTTTTTTTTTAAATTTTTATTTTTTTGACGTTAATTAAAATCGGAAACTACAATTACCATAAGAGGCAAAAGGCAATTATTGTGTCAACGTAATGTTTCGACAACGACAAAATACAATGGAACAGTTTGACGCAACAAGGATCAGTAAAAGTCCCTGGAAACTCAGAATTAGAAAGAAGATATACTTATTTCTTGATTAGAGCTACCATGATTTCCTCGTAAATGCAACGTGCAGTTTTAGTAGTAATAGCTTTTTTTTTTTTTTTTAATTGTGCATGTCTTGTGTATGTATGCATGTATTTTGTTGCTGTGCTGGGATTTGATTTTGGGGCAATTTCGATAGCATAAGTATCGCAGGACTATTTTAAAGTCTTCACTCTGATTAGTAGACAGTTGTTGTTTCGATTTGAGAGGCAGTACTGAATATATGTGCGCATCAGCTGTGTTGCTTTTTATTTGTCGAGGGTTTGTGTCCTAATCGGAACAAAGGTAGGGAACGGAAGATGAAATGGGATAATGTGGTTAGAGAGTTGTACAATATTATTTTGGACATCAGATATATAAAGTTGTGATTTTTATTGTATAGTTTGTAAATTTTTAAAGTTTTTAATAGTGGTTATTTAATATGCTAGTTCGATTCATGGTGCGGAAGGGTTAAAGGAGGTAAGATTTAATTTGTAATAAGATCGCTGGAGAGATAGTTAGCGATCAAGATTGATTAATTGATTTCCATAGACAGTGTATATAGCCAGTGATGCGTAAGGCTACTCGGACGGATGTCGGACTCGGTCCGCCAAAGGTTCGGCAACGATCAAGACATCCGTTTTTAGCTTGTTCAGAGAAGAAAGCATGTTCACGTTCGATTGAGGATTACGAGGTTGAGTTACTGGTATATTTTGATAAGTTGCAAGAATTTGATCGTCCGAATGCTCAATTGATAGAAAATCAACCTGAAATAGACTGGTATCTGAGGTCAAGGCTTGTTGATTTCTTATTGGAGCTACATAGAGTATTTGGGTTATCAGCGGACGTTATGTTTCTGGCCATACAAATTATGGATAGATATTCTTCTAAGAGGATTATCTTGAAAAAGCATTTTCAGTTGGTTGCTACAACTGCGTTTTGGATTGCGGCTAAGTTTGAAGATAAAGCTACAAAGTTGCCCAGGCTACCTCAACTGGTTGCTATTTGCTCTAATCGTTACGATGGGTATATGTTTATTCAGATGGAATCACATATTTTGACAACTCTTAATTGGAAGGTGAAGTCATGTTTCACAGTTTTCGACGCGATGGAATTATGCTTTCAACATTCTGATATCATATGGCCAAGAACTAATGTCAGTTTTCTGAAAAGTGTTTCCATATTCTTTATTGAATTATCATGTTATGACAAAAATTATATGGTGTTCAATTCTTCAATTAAAGCTGTATCAGGTATTATACTCGCCTCTGTCTTGCTGAACGATAACAAATTTCAATTATATATTTCAAATCTTCTCTTAGATTTTTCAAGATTAATTGACAGGCAAAATAGAGTTGATGAGTTAGAGTTAATTTGTTTCCCGTTGTTGAGGCTAAACAAAAAATCTGCAGAAAACATTAGAAGCTGCTGCTTATTGTACCTTAACGATATATTCAAAATGTTAAATCCTCAAAGAGCAATCTCTCCTGTGCTGCTGAAAAAATATGAGAAATGCTTTATACATTCTCTAATTTCAGCTTATACAAGTAATAATATCGAAACGTACATTTACCTCTGCAAGCTAACAAAGGGTTTGGTAGATAAAGTGTATGATAAAAATGTCCTACTTCATAGCATACATCAAATAACTGATAGAATGCTTGGGTTGAAATTGGAAACCGATTCAAAAGTTGCACTAACTGTGGAAAATCTGTATGGTAAAAACTTTGCTTCTTTTGATGAATACATTGTTCAGACACCTACATTGAAAACTGATGACTCTTCCCGTTATTACAGCAAAGTTCAACGAAATTCATCACTATATTCGACAAATACTCAATCACCAATGACACCAGCGTCATTATTCTCTAAAAGCAGTATTTCGAGCATTTCTACGGAACAAGATATTGAAATATCACAAGAACCTACCGGAAAAACAACTTAGATATACCCATGGACTTTAATTTACACATGTTAGTTAGCTCATAAAAACGATAGTTCCAAATACCAATAGCATATCCTGTTCTTCATACGTTTTTGTTAAAAAGTTCACTTCTTGCAAAAACTGACAACTCCAAAGTCCAATGAAATTTTATAGCACACTCTTTTCTTAACGTTAATGATGCCAATATAATACTACTATTACGCATTAAAAAGTATTAAAGTACAACGCTTACATTCAGGACTTGGGTATAGTTATACTATCTTCATCGTATAAGTCTTCAGGTTCAGAAGAAGAACTTAACGAAGAAATACTTGGATGTCGAGCTTCAAAGGACAAGCTTTCATCGTTAGTTCCGGGAAAAGTACGTTTAAGTGTATGTTTAACTTTCTCTAAAGGGGGTGTTTCCACGTACCATCCATCGTCCCTTAGATATTCCTCGACATACATTTCTCGCGAAATTAGAACATATAGAAGCAAAGTCAAAAGGCCAAATAATATCAAATACGTTAATCTAGTTTGATAGAACGAATCTTTTTTTAATTTTTCCAGCTCTTTTATAGTAGAAGTCATAAAATTATGGTTTTCAAGCCTTTGTTCTTCAATTATTTTCAAAGAACTATCTCTCAATTGTTCAGCGAATTTATTCAAGGTTCCCAAATTAGTGTGAACCGACGCATTGAAAACTGAGATAAGAGAATCAAATTTTTCAGAATACGAATCTTCTAGTTTCCCAAAAGACTTTGATAAAAGTTTACTTTGTTCTTCAATGTACATGATTGACATTGTTGTGTTCATTTCCAATCCTGCCAACCGTTTCATTATATTTTTGAAGATTGATTCTTCCGTATTTAGATGATGTGATGTAGTTACATCTGTCAACATGGTAATATTTTCACTTTCTTTGTGATCTTGAAAGAACTCTTCAAAATCAATAAGATTTAATGGAGCAATGCACTGTGAATATTGATTTTCATCTAAAAACAACGACATATTATTGGTTGCAAAAGATTGTGGTATATGACATCTTTCTTGTTCAACTTTATCAAGACCAGTATTATGTCGTACGATTTCAGATTCTTTTTCTTCAGACTGAATATCCATTTTGAATTCATCAATCATTGCGATCCCATGTGCCCTAACTAAAGTTATAGGACAATAGAATTCATCTCCATAATGAGATAAAATTTCTATTCGCAAGTATCTTGCCCAGATAATAGGATTGTCTATTTTAAAAGTTTGAATAGTACGCGTGTCTTCGGCATCAAATTCACCTATAATCTTCCAACCATTTTTCGGTACTGGAAACCGTTCAGACACGGAAAACCGGATTCTGCGAAAAGTACTAGAGAAAAATTCTAGGTTTGCCATTGCAACACTTTCGATTAAAATATCTTCACAGAGTTCAATGGTTATAAATTGATTTGGGGCAGAGCACGGATTAAGAAGAGATTTATCCTTATTTTCTAATAACACTGAAGATGCACCTTGTGCCTCTGAATTTGTCTTTATAATAGTAGCAGCACAATCTAACGAAGCATAATTCATTTTATACTTATAAACTTTTCCTTCAGGCTCTTCATTAAAAATCTCAAAATCTATGTCAAAAGCATCTCTTATTTCTTCAGTATTGGCATTTGAGCCTTTGGACGCTAACACTTTTTCACTAGAAATCTTTTCTTGATAGACTTGCTTTAGCTCAAGCAGCTTTTCCTTTTTCCAATCATCAAAAGATTTGAAAACAGATTCTTCTGGTGAACTTTCGTCCAAACTGGAAACCTTTATTTGGCCAGTTGTTACTGGTTCGTTCACTTCGCTAGTTTTCGTCCTTGAGGATGAATATCCATTGTCATACG
>JAJLUD010000017.1:89591-188335 GCA_030569915.1 Kluyveromyces nonfermentans
AAAAAAATTAAAAAAAAAAAAAAAAAAAAAAAAACAATAAAAAAAACATAACAAAAATTACCATTTTCTTGAACACAAATCAAATCAAAAACCAATACAAAATTATGAGCTCCATTAAAAACGTTCTTTTGGAGTATATATTGATAAATATATGTATCATTTCAAAGCCAATTGTAAATATCACAACATCCATTCAAAATTTGATAGTGGATTCTCTCTTTTGTGCGAGGCAAACTTTAGGTTTATGTTGGAATGAATCTCATTCTAGCTGTTAAGTAGGCGTCAAATGCATGCTCATCTGGTAATAATTGAGCGCATGTTCACTTACGTCAGTAGTTCGCATATGCGAAGTAAATTAAAAATAAATGGTGAGGCATTGTAGTTAGATAGTTGCATAAGTCATGATATGTGGGATTTTTTTCAGTTGAGTCATATACTGACTGACGTCGAATTTCTTCAATAAACTTTCAGCAAGTGAGGAGAACAATGATCAAAATACGTTGGGCTTAAGGTGCAGACTTTCCCCATTGGAATTCGAAGCCTTGATATAACGGTATGTTGGATAAGTAAGCATGATCGTGTTATCACAGCGTACATTAATATTTCTCTCGCAGAACTTCTACAGACGTTTTTGGTTTTGAATTGAATTTGAGTCAGTAGCTCTGTTATGTAGTTTTTCTGAGTGGGTTTATTGAATTCTTTTTTCTTGGTCAGGGATGCTAATTTTTATTGAAAGTGTTCGTCTGTTTGACTTCAAAATTACCACATTTTTATTAAACGCGACTGAAGAAACGTCGACTGAACATTTTTTAGTACAGATTTTAACAAATCTCAATGGTAGTGATCCAACTTTGGTAGTGGAGCTCTTGACAATAGAAGGCTTTTTCTTTTTTTTTACAATTGGCGGGTTTGAAACTGATTTTTGATTTTTCTTCGCAAGATTGATCTTTAATGTTCCAGAAGAAACTTTAGAGTCTGAAGATACTTTAAGCGGAGCAAGATGAACTTTAAGTAATCCTTCTCTCTTTATTACTAGCAGGTTATTACCCAAATGTCTGCAAATTAGTTTTTTGTCCCTTGGAAGTGGTAAGCTAACTTGGTAGACGTCAGAGAGTTGGTAGATCACATTCGCAACATCAAACAATGTTCTTCTTTGATATACGCTAATTATTGGCGAATGTAAAATATCCCAGATAAGGTCCTTAAGAGGTTTGTATTTTTTAAACTTCTGCCGTATTAAAGTTATCATACCAGAGATAGAAGATCGCAGTTGCATTTCCCGTCTATTAATCATTTCTTTAGAAAAATCTTCTTCTATCATCATTAAATCATTCAGAGATGGATCATCTGGGCAAATTTCTTTCAATAAATATTCAAAGTCATCTTCAAGATCTGAAAGATTCACCTTAGCAGAAATACCGTTCAATGTGGCAACAAGTGTATCAACTAATTTAATCCTGATAAAAGGATCCGGGTTAAAGCACATGTTTTCAAAAAAATATTTTAAGGCTTCCCGATTTTTAATACCACCATTTAAAAGAAGTATTTGGAATGCAGTCAAAGAAATATCTTGAAGACCTTCTCTAGCATGACATACGGTAGGATATTCGTTTGCATTGATTCGCATCAGTGTATATTCAAGGATTTTATTCAGATCTTGGAAGTCATAAAGACCTTTTGCAGATAATTTAACTTTACTCAAAAGTATCGTATTGGTTATAGTAAATTGATACGATGGTGTCCATTCATCCAAATTATGGAATCGTTGGAGCTCATTCAAAACTTCTTGGATGAAGTTTTTATCATCTTTGTCCGTTAGTGTGCAAGAAACTAAACAATTCAGAAGGTTCGAAACATAGATAGTATCATTGTAAACGTTTTCAGAATTGTCGTTGTACCTTAAAATATCCAATAAAAATTGTCTAACAAATTTTGGCGAAATGTTTACGTCGTTTCTAACAGATGATAAATAATCAGGTATGCTCTTCTGCAAAACATATCGTTGGAAGTCAGAAAAATCGTTGTTTTTAGGAATATTAGAATTTTTGTAACAGAAAAAATGTTTGAAAATTTGAACCAAATGATGAGCACCTCCAAGGAATTCCCGTGAATTGTCAGTTTTGATAACAAATTTTGAAAGTGCTTTACAAGCAGCAGTTCTAACACCGTGAAAGTACCGTGTATCCATTGCAGTTCTTGTCAATATGGAAGAATAAACTAAGGAGTTGGTTGAAGAATTCGCGATAACATCCTCAAAAAACCAGATACTTTCCAATTGGGCTTCTACGTCTCTATCTTGTTGCAGTTGCGAGGTGAACATGTAATCAGGTTGGTTAATGTGGATTTTACAAATCCACTCAAAGTCCGAATCAATTCTTATCCATTCAAAAGCTTCATTTTGTTGCTGAAAATCATCTTCTTCTGATGTAATCATTGGATCTGTGAGGTTCCACGTACTACATTCATCCTTGCTGGTCAAAACGTCACCCAAACAATTTATCAGCACGACATCTTCATTAGCATTATCGTCATCGACATTCCCGCCGAGTAATATCTCGTTTGCTTCATGAGAAGCACGGTACACTTTTCTTCTTCTTTTAAGCCTCTTATATTTTGTGTTGTATTGAATATCTAATTTTGTGAATACATCTTTTATTTCCACGATGTGTTCGTAAGGGGTTCCATCGGCTTCATGAATTCGTATTGTCATTGAGCCAGTGAAGACTTGTGTCATATTTTTTTCAGGTTCTTGTAAGTACTCTGTTGCGCTGGAATGAAAGTCATGTTCCCCAATAACCTTTCCTTGACCTAACTCCTGTAGTTGAACTTGTCTGATTCCCATTTCAATCACCATTCTCTTTTTGTTAAACCTCTGAGTGATTCGAAAGATTGGAGCACCTGAACCGTAAACCCATTGTTTGAAGAAATTTTCTAATCTGTTCTTGTTTACACGTTCACAAACTTTTTGGAAATGAGAGCTAGACAAAGAGTTGTTGTTCAATTCCCCCGACATTGCTTGTAAATAGATTTTTGGTAAAACACGAGACATACCGAAAGATCTTTCTGTTTTAGTCATTCTTCTATCCAAAATAAATAATACCATTGGAGCCTTTAACTTTATAAAGTCAATATCATTTGAAACAGTGGAAACTGGTAAAGAAACGGAGTCGAAAAGTGAACCAATCGGTTGCTTCTCCCAATCCTGTTCGACAATTGCTTCAGCGGCCATTTTAATTCTGTATTTAAACTCATTTAAACCCATTAATCTCTTTATCAGTTGCAAAACCATGTATCCCGCCATACCAACAACACACCAAGTGTCGTTTAGTTCCAATGGTGTGACATTAACACCAGCCCATTGATTAGCTAATCCCCATGCCAATTCATTGGTGGCTGAAAAAAGTGGATCGATTAATTCAGGTGGATATAACAATCTGGAATTAAAAAATGTAGCACTTGTGAAATCCAAGGACTTTGAAGGTAGCGTTGGCAGAAAAACCAACGCGTATGAGGTGAATGGATATGAACCAAATTCTTTTGAGTAAAAGTCTATTATTTCTTGACAAACTATCGTACTATTCAGCACCATATTTTCGTCAAGATCTTGTGTAGGTAGAGTAAATACGACAATTGGAATTTCATCTTTGACCTCATCACTTATTAAATGCTCTTTTTGTCTTAATTTTGAGTCATCTATTTCCTCTTCTTCATCCGCTTGAAGAATTGAGGGCAACTCCACTGAATTAAACGCACCTACAGCCCATCCGATGTGATGAGGAGCAACTGGTGTAAAAATTTGAAATGAAACAGTCTTTTTTGCCATATCCATAGGATGTGCGGTTTCCTTCTTGGTTGCAATTTCTGAACATATAACTACAATTTCTCTATTTGCATTTTCGTTAAGCTCACTATCTTCCTCGTTATCTTCTTCTTCCTCTTCCTCTTCCTCATCATCATCATCATAATCATCAATCACCATCCCTCTTCGGTCTCTTGTTCTCTTTCTCCTTAAGGTCCTTGTTCCAACCACCTTTGTAGTCCCAATATCTTTAACTCTTTTCGGTACAGATATTTCAATCTCCCAAGTACATTTTTCATCTAAAGAGTCAACACACGGTAACCAATGGGAAACTGAGCTATTGAGCTCGGAGTTGGATGTATACGCGTTCCATAAATAGTGCTCAGTGGATACTGTGTCGAATATAATACCAGAATTTGGATGATTCACTTCGAAATCAACCTTTAGCGTCAATGGAGTATAAACTGCTTCTCCAGGAAATGTTGAGGGAGTGTTTTTCAACGAAGGTGTGATATTTGAAGCACTTGCTCCAGTACCTATATAATTGGAAAGAGAAGAGCTATCATGAGGTACGATTTTGACAGAAGGTGGAATCCGTACCAATAGTTGAGATTTTGATGATCCTTCTGGATTGTGATTAAACTCTGCAAATTTCTTCCGAAAAAGATGGCTTTGTTCGACCGAATTATCTCGATAAAGAATATCTTCTTGTGAACCATTCAAAAAGTTTTCCGAAAGACGTCGATAAGGATCGTCATGAACAAAGTTGTCTAATCTTCTATTCTCCAAAATAATATCTTTTATCCGCATTTCTTTGCAGTCTAGCACGAGATACTCCAATTTCGCTGTCATTGGAATAATTATTAGCTCTGTCGTCCCAACAATACAATGCTTCGAGAAGTCAACATCAATCGAGACTCGTTGATGAGCAACCTTAAACTGTGGTCCAAATTGTTGGCATGGCACAGAATACGCTGCAGGTGTTCTAGGTGTCGATTTTGATTGGAACATTACTTACTACCAATGTAGTTGAAATATAATACAGTAAAATGTACCTTTCGGCCCTATATATCGAATCTCGCCTCCCCCTAATTTGCGCTTATTCCCAATATCGCTCTGTCTGAATCAATGCTTTGTTCAAACAAAACCTTTCGAGTACTACTTGTTTTCTTAACATTCATAGAATCCAATTTGACAAATTAACCATTGCCCAATAATTTACCCGGATCAACATCATGTGATCTATTTTTCCGATAAGATTTGGGCTGTAAAAATAAACTTACAGTAAGCATTCCTATATTGAATTGAAACAAAACTCCGATCTGTACGAGAACTCAGAAATATTTACTAACACATAACCACGTTGAACAATCCAAATGAATTGGAATCTTATTTAAGAAGTATTTTCGTTGCAAAAAAGTCTTCTGGACTTTCGATACATATCTCAATGCTTTTGCGATAAAGAGTATTATACCATATTGTCTATGTACGCATCTGTATTTGTATGATTTTCTCATTTTTAGAAAGTTAGATTGTCCGCATTTTGCAGCATATAAAAGCGATAGATTAATGAAGAAATTAGTATACGATTTAGGGAGTTTAAACCTTCAAATATTAAGAATTGAATTCATTTAGTACCGGTTATAGTTGTGTTGAATTTAGGAACTTTGATTAAGTTTAATTGAGATAAGTATCAGTGATTAAGGATGTCGAAACCTGTTGTTTTAAGGCTAGGTGGGGTTAAATATGCGCAAAAAGCATGGGAAGAACTTGCCAAGTTGGCAAACGTTATCACAGTTGATTCTTCAATGAATAGAGGTCAATTTTTGGCAGAATGTCAAGATCCTGCGTCTGCAATCTCAAAAGCACAAGTGATTACTAGAACATTTCCAAGTATCAGTCAGACAGGTAGGTTTGATGCAGAATTAGCGAAGTCGTTACCAGATTCAGTTGTTGCTATTTGTCACAACGGAGCAGGTTACGATCAAATCGATCCATTTCCTTTAATGGAACGCAAGATCCAAGTTTCTAATGTCCCTGAATTAGTGAATAATTCCACTGCGGACACTCATATATTTTTGTTGCTTGGTGCATTAAGAAACTTCGAACAAGGTAGTCGTCTCATGCGTGCTGGTCAGTGGCCAACGGGTGGTGCAGCCGCAGGGGCTAGTATTGGAAATGACCCAGAAGGTAAAACTGTTGGGATTTTAGGTCTAGGAGGGATCGGGCGTGCGATTGTTGAAAGATTAAAGCCATTTGGATTCAATAATTTCATTTACCATAATAGAAACAAATTGCCAGAAAATTTAGAAAATGGATGTACGTATGTCTCTTTTGAAGAACTGCTACGTCAATCTGATATCATTTCTATCAATATTCCGTTAAACCCTAATACAAGGCATATTATTAACCAAGCCGCTATTGAGAAAATGAAAGATGGTGTAGTGGTGGTTAACACTGCACGTGGTGCTGTTATTGAAGAGTCTGCACTTATCAAGGCATTGAAGTCGGGTAAGATCAGATCTGCAGGATTGGATGTCTTTGAACATGAGCCCTCTGTTCCTCAAGAATTATTGAGCCTGCCAAATGTTATTGCTGTTCCTCATATGGGTACGCACACAGTCGAGACGATTAAGAAAATGGAGGAATTTGTCGTTGAGAATGTGATGGCCGTAATAAGGAGTGGGAAGGTATTGACACCTATTCCTGAAATGAAGAATGAATCATGGATTGACGGCTCGAAACCCCTCATCTAAATATGTTTTTCATCTTTTCATTGAACACTTTTTTTTTTTATTGTTTAAAGAATAGAGCTAGCTCACTGAAAGTATATTCAATTCAGTTACTTAAACCTTCTATTTAAAGAAAAAAGAGATTAAATAGATTCTTCTTTATATAATACAATTGTGGTCTTTTCAATACCAAATCCATGATATTCGACTCATTCTTTGTTCTTTCCATCAGCAAAAAATCTGTGACAACAATCCAATCACTTAAATTCAAACCGGTACATAGTCATATGAAATATCATCCTTCTTCTTTCTTCTCAACTTCACCTTCGATTTGACTATATGTAGAAGTTTTGCCACATGACCTTCACGGACTAACAACAACAATACCCATATCCCAAACATAATTAAAAAACTGATGAAATACAGCATGAAGTAATGATAAAAATGACCCCGAATAATTTCCCTGTATGAAATCCCTCGAACACATTTATTAGATGCTATCACATAATTGAAGTATCCAAGGCCATATTCCGTTACCGGTTTGTATCCTCCAACATTACCAACCTTTTCTGGGTTCAAAACAATAGCCAGGTTTCCTGTATCTGCAAATGCATGTTCTCGAAGTAAAGCAGGATCAACAGGAGGTGGTATCATTCTCTTTACTGGCTATTCAACGATATATACCTTTAATAACAGTGTTGCCAAAACTTGATTCTCTATACCGTATTTGTTTTAACTATTGATATGCTCGATCAAGTATTTGTGAACTTTTAGTTTACTTTTCGTTGAAAGAGGGCATACAAATCGAACCCGCCAATACATAAAAGAATGATGAAATTGGAAATAAAAATTAAAAAAATTGAAAAAAGGCTAAATAGAAAAACAACATAGAATAAAAAATTAAATGTAATAGAATATACAGAACAAACCTGGATTTGGCTAAATAAGTTCCCTCCCCATATTCAAGCCGTGTACATTATTTCAAATTGGATATCTAAGTAAAGTGATGTAAGACATATATTCGCATCTGTTCACCATATATCATAATGCAGAAAAGAAGATTAATAATGTTTTGCTGCATGACAGAAAACGGTGTGAAAAACCAAATAAATATTTACATCAAATTCTTTGGCAAAATATTTTTTAAGGTGAAATCTTCGCTTACAGGTTCATCTAATATAGCAAGATCTTCTGCTGGAAACATTTTTGGGAAAAAGAATGACAGAATGACGGTCAACAAAAGAACTATAGGGAAACCTATTGCACCCTTGGTATTTGTGATGGCGACTTCGGCACCAGTTCCAATTAAACTTAATGCGACGAAAAATAACAAACTCTTGCGAGAAACTCTGCTTAATTGGTTGTCTGTGTTTCGCTTGGATGGATCTGTTAAGATATAAATTATCCTCTCCACTATTGTGTTGCTTATAAATCCTTGAATTCCCATCATAAAGAACAATCCAGCAAGTACAGCCTGAGGAATTAAACCAAGCACAACTAAGAATGGTCTGGCCATTGTTGCTAAAATCATGAGGCCCTGTACGGTATTTGTGAACCTTTGTTCCACACATTTTACTACATTTCCCTCGTCATCATATACTAACAGTGTTTCCGCATGCAATGGAGCCTGTGGTATTAAACCATTGGGTGCTGGAATACCAAGAACTCCAGATATACCTGTTGTTATTCCTAAAAGGCCAAAGTCATAATGAAATGTTGACGCTTTTGTGAGCTTGTATTGATATCTTTGAGCCATGAGCGATGAGACATTATGGTCGAAATAAAAAAGAATGGTAAGGATGATACCAAATGGAAGAGCTAAAAATACGTCCCCTACCGAAATTGACGCATACGCTAACCATGTAGATCTATCTCTTGCATCGGATGTCGGATGAAAGGATTTTGTTATCGGTAAACGTTGGAAGTCAACATAATCCAAATAACCTCCGAAATGAATAAAACCACTCCAAAATATGACAGAGAATGCAATAGCATAATCGGACACAAAATTTCTATACAAAGGCTTCAAAAGGGGAGACTTGCTAAACATTTTCGCACCCAGTCCAAAGATAGTCATGACTAATGCTAGCATAACACTGGCATACCCTGCTACTAAATCTAACTCCTCATTATCGTTCTTAAATTGTCTGCATAAAATCTCAATTCCTTTCTCAATATAAATAATGTTGATGAACAACCCAAAAATATCACACGAGTAGGTTGTTACATGTTGTAGTAAACAGACAGAATTAGCCACTGCTAAACCCAAATGCAAAATCATGGACCAGATACAGATCCAAAACATAAATCCGAAGAAATCAATATCAAGCGGCTCAATCAACTCATATACTGTATAGTTGAAAATACTGATTGGCCCCGTCACACCTACAATACACAACGGCTGCCCACCTATAATACCAAAAATAATTCCTGCCATTGCTGATGATAATAGAACCTCGTTGACACCATACGAATCGTTTGTTCTATCAAACATATCTTGAGCGAATGCCATAGCCGGAAGAACGTTGTTCAAATAGGTCTCAATTACAGAAGGTATAACTCTGTAGTTCCAACTATCTTTCCAATCTGAAACATACTGCGGAAGCCTGTCACGTACGTCATGCACGATGCCAGCCGCTAAAGGTGGAAAATTGGATTTGCGCTTTTCATTACTGTTGTCTGTATCACTTAAAGATTTTGAGGAATGACTGTTCTCTAATCCATTCTGTTGATCAGCAGTATCGGTATCTTCGGTATCTTTTACCCTATGTAATATCATTAGGAAACCTTGTTTAAACTAGAAGCGATACTTCTTTTTTATCCCAATATTCTTACTGCAAAACGAAATGACTGAGAATGTTGCACCACTTTTATCACAGTTAGTTCTATGCTTTAGATATGCCTATGTGATTATAATACAAACAATATTGTTCGCTTGGTATACGATTACTTTGTTGTTAGCATTGAAGTAGGTATGTTTCTCTTTGTTTATGGGGATTTTTTTGCCCCGACAAAAATTGTTACGATTAAAATGAATGTCATCGCAAAAAGAAAAAAAAATATTGAAGATAGTTGAACGTTGAAATAATGAAGGTTGCTGTCATTCACTATAATCCATCGTCATCATCATCATGCGTCATTATCGATGAAAATTCTATTTAAATATGTCATTATCATCGTCATTCTGTACTCTATAAATATTTTCTACCAGTAAAAATTTAAAAAACCTACAAACTTTTAGGTCATCAAGAAAATACAACCTGTTTCAAGCGTGAAAGGATATATCCAGAGATCAGGTGTCTAGATTGATTTCATTGGGGTCAGTGCTTTTGATGTAATTGCGTGATAATCTGCAAGAAAGAAGCGATAGAGTAAAAATGATGGGAAGATAGTTAGCAAATGCCATATAGCATGTGAGTCTATTTGCCAAGAGTAGCTGAAAAAATCAAATAGTTCACTAGACATGGCAATTCCCGTAAAGCAGACCAAAAATATTGGGAGAATTACTAGTTGCTTCATGGCACCTCTCTTGGAATTACGCAATGTACGGTAATTAAGAACGGACACTGTTATCAACAAAGAATATTGTAGCACACCAAAACATACATTAAACCGCATATTATAAGTGTATGACCAATCAAAGTGTAGTCTAAGAACATGTAACAAAAATATCGAGAGAGTCACAAAGGAGAATAAATTCCTCCACTGCCCCTTTTCGTCCAAACGTGCAGCTCTGATGAAGATGGCATGGAAGCCTGAAAGGACGGTAGCCCCGGCAAAAAAATAATCTAACTTTTCTGTGACAATTAAATCTCTGGCGTGGAATATTGAGCTGCATGTCCATGCGAGCATTCCAGCAATTGCCACAAGTAAATAATTTTGAAGCAAATTCCTACTACTATTGGAAGAAGGAATTTTTTCTAATGCGCTCCTCAGAAGTTTATACCCTTGATAATGTGGAATGAAATTCCCTACAGAAAACATTGTTGAATAAAATTCTTGGAGGCCTAGGGTTCTTTTGAACGGCCACTTCCCATGAAATTGATATATTTCTTCGTCTTTGACTAGACGCGATTGGGTGATTATTTGCTGGCATTGATAGTCACAATCGGACGAGCAATCCCATAGTAGCAATCGATAGGTTAACGGTGTCTCTTTAAACACAACATTGGCAAATTTTTTATTAACTTGGGCACCAGTTAATTCGTGACATTTACGTTGAAACTCACATGTTTGAACGCACTCGATGAAGTCGTCAAGGTTATCACCGAGAGATGCAAATACTATTGATAAAAAAAAAAACGATAATACTGACTTGTGAAAAAGTATCATCACAAATTTTTAATTGTTATGAGAGTGGATAGGTATGCTTGATTCGTTTCCTATAGCGTTAACACTATATAAAATATTGAAGATTTCAACTGTTTTAAGTTGTGAAGCTTAAACATAGAACTATTTAGCGTAAAGTTTCCAATGAGATTTTAACTATGTTTACAACGTAAGGGTAACAGCGCTTATGTAAATTCCATGTCACATTACATAGTTTAAACGTTTAAACAGCTGAAACCAATTGGAACCGTGCATTTTTCAGGAAACTTCTAATATCATCCGAACTATTCAAATCTTCAACAAGCTGTCGCTTAACTACTAAGGGCAATTCAGGTATGCAATTCGTTATTTTGTATCCATTTTCAGATATATCTAAGGTAATAGAAAAATGCATATCATTATCCGAGAATGTAAACGTTAGTATGTCATTCGATTCCGCAGATATTTTTATTCCTAGAATTTTCTCAAATTGTGACACTTCAGATGCATCTTTTTTGTTCTGTACTTGACGAGATTCCTTTTCCCGTTCTAAATCCATCATCTGTTGTTTTAACAGCTCCTCTAACCGGAAAAGCTCCCGCTGCAAGAAATCACGTTCTTCAACAAGTCGCTTTTTTTTGTCTTGATAAACATCCTTTTGGGCACTAGCTTCGTTGACATCTCTTTGAGAAGATTCCAATTCTGTCCAACGTGACAAATGTTAGTAGCCAATCCAATCTTATTTCAGGATTTTAGAAAAAATACATACCTTCTCTTAAACCATCCTGTCGATTTTTAGACTCTGCTAACTGTTCTTTCAGTGACGAAATCAGTGATAATTTATTCTTTTCCGACCCCCAGTATACTTCGTCCTTCAATTTTAATTCTTGTTGAGCTTTGGATAAAAAATCTTGCAGCTGAGATTCAAAATCTTGCATTTGATGTTTAAGTTTATCGAATTCATTTATCCCCATATTTTCAAAAAATAAAAATTATATTTGGTTTATAGGCCTTTTGACTGGTCCTACTTTGTTCCTTGTTCGAGACACAGAAGATGAGTTTCTGTTTACTAACAATTCGTTACGTTCCCTTATTGAAGATAGTTTATTGATTTATTCAAAGAAAAAAAGAATAGAACTATATAAATATCACAAAATCATCAAGTGTTTGAAAAAAAAACAACTGAGATAATAATTTCCAATATAGCAGCTATTTCCCCATATAAGAGACACCATCTTGTTTGCTTTCTTTGAAAGATCTTTTTGAACCGAATTCAACTTTCTCTCTCGAACACTGGTTCTATTTAATATTCTCGAATTGAGTGACCTGTCTAAAAGTGAACCCATAGTCAGTATGACTACGCTGGGTGAGTCTTTAAGTGAATCGGAAACTGGGAAAATTAGGTTTTTAACGTTCAATACATGGGGACTGAAGGGTGTTTCAAAATATAGAAGACAGAGGCTTACAGCTATTGCTGAGAAATTAGCGGGGAATTTTAAAGGAGACGATGTTCATGGACTAGGAGAGGGTCGGGATGATGTAGAAGAGTATGATATAGTTGCGCTACAAGAAATATGGTGTACAGATGATTGGAATTATATTGTGCAAAAATGTAAAAGAATATATCCTTACTACAGAAGATTTAGTTCTGGTATCATTTCTGGTCCTGGTTTAGCGATATTGTCTAAGATTCCGATCGAAACTACTTTCCTATATCGTTTCCCAATAAACGGACGACCAAGTGCTTTTTGGAGAGGAGATTGGTATGTTGGAAAGTCAATAAGTATAACTCTTTTAAAGCCGACAGGGCCTGAATACGCGCCGTTGGCCATTTTGAACAGCCACATGCATGCGCCATATGCCTCCTCTGGAGATGCTTCGTACTACTGTCATAGATCTTGTCAAGCATGGGATTTTAGCCGATTTGCGAACTTATACAAGAAAGCGGGCTATTCTGTCGTAATTGTCGGTGACTTGAACTCGAAACCTGGATCATTGCCTCATAAGTTCTTAACGTTAGAAACGGGCTTGGTTGATTCTTGGGAACAAAAATGTGGAATTCAAGACTTAAACACAATCGCAAACCTATCACCAAAGGATCAGGTTCTCTACGGAGGCACAACGTGTGATTCCACTTTGAACACGTGGAGAAGTACCAGGAGACCAGACGAAGCGTGCAGATTGGACTACGCCCTTATAGATCCAGAGTCATTGTCTACTGTGGAAGCAGGTGTCCGTTTCACAGAACTTATCCCTACTATAGGAAGTTTTAGTGATCATTTTGCGTACCATTGCGTCTTACAACTTAAAAAAAAAGATTCGAATAGCTCTATTCTCAGCTCGGTGAAAGAACAACATGTCTTATTACTTAAAGAAAAAATAGAACTGTATGATGAAATGTTATCTTGTATTGAATCATATATGATTACTGCTAAATGGCAAAAATTTTGGAGAGGCTTTCATTTTTGGGTATCCTTAGTTTTACTTGTTGTTATATTAGTGGTAACGACATTCACTTCTAACATAGCTGGTTGGTCGTCCATATTTTGGATTATATTTGCTATTGTATTAACTGCATCTGGTATCATCGATGGATTGATTTCTCTACTCTTCGGCAACAAAGAAATTCGGGCTTTACGAGAAATATATGAAGAAGTTACAGATACCAAAAGATCAACCTTCCAAAAAATAACAAAAGGCCATGACCATTTATAGCCCTGGTATCTATATAAAACTAAAAATACATAATAATGATAAGCATCTTTGTAATCTTGGTTTAATCTTTCTGATCTTGTGTCATTGTGTCTGTAACATTATAAATGTTAAAGCAATCGAAATCAATCAGTGACGCATTTCCGGGTAATATTGACAGGTTCATTATTGTTAACGATAATGTTTCTGTGGTCTACTTGAACAATCCCTTGACGAGACTACACTGAAAAGTCATCTTTTGATCATCCGAGAAAGATTCATAATTGAAGGTATCTATCTGGCAAACTTATTTAACCGTTTCAAATGTCAGAGGAACAATCGAAAGTGGATGGATCATCCACCCACAAAATAAGTAGATCGATGTTCATTGCACCAAAAGTCTTGGTGAAGAGAAGCCTTTCCCCTGTTGGCCATATGTATCATTCCGTAGCAGATCTAAGGATATCTGCTACAAATAAAGGAACATTAGAAAATAGATTGGCTGAGATCTCGAAAGTTTTTGACAGCAAGGAGACAAAACAGGAAAATGATGTAACAGACGATGTAGCCAAACCTCAATATATGGCGAAAAGTTTTGCCGGATTATTGGCTACCGCAAGTGTGTATGCAGGTATTGAAGAAATGGAAGATTCTGGGGAAGATGTTGGGGTTAACGATGTGGATGGATCGGCAAATGATGCGGAATCCATATTGGATATGGAACCGATCGATGATCAGACATTATTTGATATTTCGGTGGAGTTTAATACTGATGCGATTTCTCAGTTAAGCACAGATTCAAAATCTCGAAAAGATATTGTCAAGGATCGCGTGATGAAAAGGCTTCTATCAAGTCCAGATGAGCGATTTGTTGCGGAGTTTCCCTGTTGGTTTTTAAAGGATATCATGATTCAAGGGCATGTATACCTTTCAAATAAATATCTATCCTTTTTTGCATTTCTTCCAAATTGTGATATGCATTCAAATTCTTTCTCAGGATCGTTGAAAGTGGTAAGTGGTGGTCAACTGGGCAAATCTCAAAGATATTGGGCTGTTCTTAAAGGACATACTCTTACCTTTTACAAATCCTCAACAGATTTGTATTTCCCCTTGCTCACTATTGATTTAAGGAAAGTTAGTTCAATACATTTGGTCTCTAATGAAACTCATCCAGAGAAGTTTCAAATCCTATTTAATGATCAGTACTATGTCTTACAAGCAGACTCTTATTATAGTGCAAGGCACTGGACAAGTGTTCTTAAGAAGCAATTATTCGCTTGTCAACACACTGATACTGATACAATGTCAATCAAGATTTCATTAGATAGTATTGTTGATTTCGAAGAAACCACGATAGTAGATAGGAGTGGGACGCTAAGAATTCGCGCTATGGAGAATTCTTCAACCTATGCAATAGATGAATATTTTTTCGTTTTCTTTAAAGGAAATGCTAAGACTGTCCGAGATAAGGTATCAGAGTTAATTAATAATTCTAAGCTTAATGAATCAGAAAGTCATTTTGGGTTAAAGGGATTGAATCAAAATACGCTCATGTCTCAGCAAGCGTCGGATAAGAAAGACCAAGAAGGTATAGAGGGTATACAACATGGTACAGTCAATATGGAGCTTAATGAAATAGGGATAGATGAGGGGCGCAAAACAAACAACCTCCTTTCATCACCTTTATCTAGTGGTTTGGGATATATCAGGTCGTCGTCACCTTTGCGAGTTAGGAGGACTTTAAAATCTATGGCAGACAATATCAAACTTGTCTCCCCCAATGTTCTTAATAAAGTCAACAATGATATTATTATTGAGCATTATTCACCTGGTGATAGCACCGGTGATTCAACTAATGTGCAAAAAGGTAATAAATCTATTATATCAAAAATCGCGCCTAAAAGGAAGTTTCAAACTATGTCACAAATGTGGAGTGCAGATCCAGTTCATTATGCAACGCGGTGTTTTGAGTCATTTTTCACAGAGGATGATTCTTATATGGCCAATGATCAGATAACAAATGATTCTAACGAAAGATTTAGAGAGCATTTTTCTTTCGACAAATCTATATCTTTAATTGCCAGTTATCATGGATATTTGAATAAAAATGTTCCCATATATGGTAAAATATATATATCAAACAAGAACGTATGTTTTAGGTCATTGTTACCTGGTTTTAGCTCTAAAATGATACTACCATTTGAAGATATTGAAAACTGCTACAAAGAAACGGGCTTTCGGTTTGGTTATTTCGGTTTGGTTGTTGTTATTCAGGGACATGAAGAGTTATTTATGGAATTTGGAAACAAAGGTGCTCGAGACGATTGTGAATTTATAGTAGTGAAGATAATGGACATTCTTTCTAGGCTTTCAACCACCGATGTAAAATCTAAAGACGACGAAACTACACGTCATTTGTCTGAGGCCGCAAATTTAAGACTTCTTGAAGAAAAGATAAGTGAACAAGGATACCAAGTCCCTTTAATTTTTGAAGAAAATCCTTACTATACAACTTCTGTGAAGCCGAAAAAGTCATACAGATTTGCCCTTCTAACAATTGGTTCAAGAGGAGATGTTCAACCCTATATAGCTTTAGCTAAGGGTTTAATGAATGAGGGACATATTGTAACAATAGCGACTCATGTTGAATTCAAAGATTGGATTATTTCACATGGAATAAAGTTTAGAGAAGTTGCAGGCAACCCAACTGAACTAATTTCGTTGATGGTTCATCATGGCTCTATGAACGTTGGACTTCTTCGAGACGCATCTGCTAACTTTTCTCAATGGATTACTCAACTTTTAAGCAGTGCTTGGACAGCTTGTCAAGATATTGACATTCTAATAGAATCACCTAGTGCAATGGCAGGTATTCATATCGCTGAAGCGTTACAAATTCCATATTTTAGAGCTTTCACCATGCCTTGGACAAGAACCAGAGCTTACCCACATGCTTTTGTAGTACCTGATCAAAAACGTGGAGGAAGTTACAACTATTTTACCCATGTTTTATTCGAGAACATATTCTGGAAAGGAATAAGTGGGAAAGTGAATAAATGGAGAATGGAAACTTTAAAACTGCCTAAAACAAATTTAATGCAACTGCAGCAAAATAGAGTGCCATTCTTATATAATGTATCACCTACTGTGTTTCCAATCAGTATCGATTTTAATGCTTGGATAAAAGTTACTGGCTATTGGTTTTTAGATGAAAAGACAGATTACGAACCTAGTCCCGAATTATTATCCTTTATTGATAAGGCAAGAAAGTCGAATAAAAAATTAGTTTACATAGGATTTGGATCGATTGTGGTCAAAGAGCCACAAAAAATGACCGAGACAATTATAAAAGCTGTGATCGATGCAGACGTATTTTGCATTCTGAATAAGGGATGGTCAGACAGATTTGGGGATCCTACTGCGAGAACAATCTCCGTAGATTTACCAGATCATATCTTTAATTCTGGAAATATTCCTCATGATTGGTTGTTCCCGAGAATTGATGCGGCAGTTCATCATGGAGGCTCTGGTACCACTGGAGCCTCATTAAGGTTCGGCCTACCAACAATTGTTAAGCCGTTTTTTGGCGATCAATTTTTTTATGCAAGTAGGGTTGAAGATATCGGTGCAGGTATCTCTCTCAAAAAATTAAATGAAAATACATTGTCAAAAGCTTTAAAAGATGCTACCACAAATACCAGAATTATCCAAAGAGCAAAAAAGGTTGGGGAGAGTATATCTAAGGAGCAAGGCGTTTTATCCGCAATTAATAGTATTTACTCTGAATTGGCTTATGCCAGAAGTTTGATAAAAAGACATCAGGGCTCATTGGACTCTGACGTTAATGTTTCTACTGATCTTACACCATCTAAAGAAGCCATTGATGATGATGAGTCATGGCTCCTTGTTTAGGAGTTTAGAGTTAATTGATAATTTGAACGTCTTTCTTCTTCATGGATTCTTACTCGAAGAAAAAGTTCGAATATCTCGCGACATTGACTTTTAGAATAACGAAAGACCAAGGAAACAGTTTTTAGAAGAGTTTGCGACATAATAATAAGTAAGTTCGTGAAATTTCCTAAACGTATCCAGTCGTTGTTCCATCCCTTTAACAGTTGAACGAAAAATAGTGATTCATGACGATGTAAAGATGCAGATTTTATATACGTGATTTTCTAAAAACATGTTACCAATTGGTAACTTCTTCAGCTTCACCGAAAACAGAATTCTTCACCACTTCATTAGTTTCCTCCCAATGGCATCCGTCAGCACTAACGATGTTCTTGCAATTTTCATGCAAAAAATCTTTGATCAATTCATTAATACGTTTGAATTCCAATAAGAAAGCATCATGACCCTCAGGTGAGTCAATTTTTTCTAGTCTTGCATTTGGAATGTGTTTCGCCAGTATTTCTTGCTCTGAATACGTGAATAAACCATCAGAAGATACACCAATAATCAAAGATGGTTGTTGGAATGTCTCTAGAACACTTTCAATAGTTCCATCTTCACGGTCACGTCCTAAATCATGCGTATCTAATTTCCTTGTAATAGAGATGTAACAATTAGCGTCAAATCTTTTAACAAATTTTTCACCTTGATAACGAAGATATGATTGAGCAGAAAAATATGTTTGGGCCGGTCTAACATGTTTCTCTTTATTTAAAGAGGAGATCGAAGTTGATGAAGATACAGAGCGAACAGATCCTTGTGATGCTATAGAAGAGCCATCCGATGATATGCTGACATTTCTCCCCTCAAAGTTTGCTTGTCTCAGACGATGACCATCATTGTGAATATTAGCATTATGTTGTTGAAGATCTGAGGAGCTCAATTGATTACTATTTTCGGAACGACCTGACTTTAATTGTTGTTGTAAAGAAGGTGTGGAACGTGCAAATTTAGTCTCAAAACTGTTCCGTGAACGATAAGTTAAAAGTGCTGACATTCTTGCTGCTGATAATCCAACAGTTGGAGGATCATGAAGTGAATAGTAACCCTCTAAATATTTAGGATCGGAATAAATCGATTGTCTTTGTGCCTCTGACCAAGAAATACACCATGCTGAATGTCTTGCAGAAGTTGCTAATGCTACCAGATTCTGAACGTATTCGATTCCATACATAGCTGACCATTCTAACGCCAACATACCTCCCATAGATCCTCCAATAACACATGCCACAGATTTCACCCCTAAAGAATCCAAAACTATCCTATGAGCACGCACATCATCTCTAATTGTGCACAGAGGAAACTCTGGTCCATATCTCTCTCCGCTAAAAGAATCAATTGATAGCGGACAAAACGACCCATAAGGCGATCCCAACGAATTTAAGCATACAATAAAAAATTTTGATGGATCGAATGCAAGACCATTACCAAGTAAAGGACCCCACCAATCTGCCACATCTGATGAACCTGTCAATGCATGACAAATAACTAATACATTGTCTGCTGCTTCGTTTAAATACCCCCACGTTTTATACGCAACTGGGAAGTTTTTCACCATTATTCCTGACTCTAGTACCAATTCTGGAACCTCAACAATACGCTGATCATGTACTAACTTAACAAACGGATTGCTTTTCGCTAACTCATCTATATCTAGTTCTTTCAAAGCTGACTTTTTCGTCGACATACTACTCTAATTACGTTCTTCTCGAACTTATTTCACAATGACACCTATTACTATTACTGGTTAGATTACTAACTTACCAAATTAAATTTATCGTTTATACAACCAAACTTGATATGATCGATATTATTTACACCATTTTCATCGTTGTAATTTGTTTATATATGTAACTTGCTTCGAGAGTATTACTCTACAAACCTTACCTCCATAGAAATCATTAGTGATCTCTCCAGCTTTCTAAGCAACTTTGTGCTTTTTAGAGTGTATATGTGGCTTGTAATCGCTTTTACCGATATTTCGATGTAAGTGTCATTCCACGTGATGTTGTTATAATTTATGATTTATGATTTCAAAAGAATAATATCCGGGTAATATAAAGAGTTGGCATAGTTCTGGAAGGATGAATGAATGAATGAATGATTAGAATTTGATTGGATATAAAATTACATGGATCATAAAGTAAGTTATTGGTAAATGGATTTTAGTTTATATTTTATCTGTGTGAATTTATCAATATATTGAATAAATTTAGATATTAGGTGGTGAGTACGATTTGAAAATTGTAAGTATCATATATTTTCGTACTATTTTATACAGGAAGTTTAAGTAATGTATATAATAAGTGCGTATAACTTTCTTTTATTGCTAAATAGCAGGAGCATTCGGAAATGATGATATTCCTAGTTTGAACGTATTTCGTCTTCGTGTAGTTCTTCTTCTTTGAATAATAAGTTATTCAAATGGGAATTAGGAATAGCGATAAGTTCCTCGAATGATCCGGTTTCTGCTACGGTACCGTACTTATCGAGCACGATAACACGGGAGCTGTGTTGTATTGTACTAACTCTGTGGGCTATTGAAATGGTAGTCTTGCCTCTTTGAGACCTGTATTGCAAAGATTGTGCGACAATATCTTCACTTTTGGAGTCTAGGGCGCTGGTTGCCTCGTCGAGGATCAGGACGTTAGGATCTAGTAAGAATGCTCTTGCTAGCGATATTCTTTGTTTTTGGCCTCCTGATAGTTGTGTGCCACGGGGTCCTACGGTAGTTTCAAGTCCATCTGGGAAGGCATTCAAAAACTTTGCACAATTGGCTTGCCCAATGGCCCTGGCTACGCGTGCTTTATCCTGTGCAATGTCTTTTGGAACCGCATAGGTAATGTTGTCCAAGATTGTTCCACTAAATAAGGTGGGTTCTTGTTGAACAATACCTAGTAGTCGCCGATATTTCCTCAAATTGAAGTCTGTGATATTTTCATTTCCTATTTTAATCGCACCGGAATTAACATCGTAGTACCTTAATAATAATGATGCTACTGTTGATTTCCCACCACCGGATGGACCCACTATGCAGACATGCTCACCAGGTTTGATTGTCAGATTTAGGTCTTTAAAAATTGGTGTTGCCTTTCTAGTCGGATATGAAAAGCTAACGTGTTGAAATTCAATGGATTTCCCTTCTAACGTCAATGGGTCCTTACCTATCGTGGGATGTATCAAAGGTTTTCTATCATTTAACTCAAAGACACGTGCAGCCGCACCAGCACCCTTCATCAGTTCAGAATAGAACGATGATAATCCAAACAAAGAACTACCGGTATAAACTGCATACATCATGAATGAAGATAAATCACCAACGGTAATTAAGCCAGATTTGATCATTGAAGTACCGGTAAGCAAAAGTGATAAAAGCGCCACATTTCCAACCAATCCTGTTATACCAAAAAAAGATCCAGATGTTATAGCTTCCTTAAGACCTACATTAAAAACAGTTCTGACTTCATCTGCGTATCGGCGTATTTCTTTTCTTTCACCGCAATAGGCTTGAATTGTTTTTGTAGCAGATAGCTGTTCTTCTGAAACTTTTGTTAGTTCTCCGACAGACGTTTGCAATTGTCTTGATAAGTTTCTTATCCGTCTGCCGTAAATGGTCGCCATGATACCTAATGGTGGGGCTAAAAGCATCATTACGCATGTCAGCTGCCAGGAAATATAACTCATCATTCCAAACCCGACAAACCCTTGAATAACAGCCCTTGTACCATCTGATAAATTAGACGTCACTGATTTTGAAACAATCCCAGCATCACTAGATAATCTAGAGATCAAATCTCCTACCCGGTTGTTGTCAAGGAAGGTAGCATCTTGTTGTAGCGCAGCTTTCATCGTCCTTGTCCTCAATCTAGCGACTAATCGTTCTCCAGTCGTTTTCAAAATTACGATCCTACCAAAGTTGGTTATGGCTCCTATTGTGAATACCCCTCCTAATGCAGAGTAGAATTGTACAGAGTTCAGTCCAAAAATTTTGGTTTCAGTGACTTCTTCCGTATCTTCGGCATCTAGTTCTTCTTTAGCTATATCTAATAGTTTACCAATAACACTTGGAACCATCATCGTAATACTACTTGATATGATAATCAGAACTAATGCAAGTAGCATACTATTAGTTTCAGGCTTGGCTAGCTTAAACAATCTTTTTATATCTTTCCATCCTGACGCTTTGGAGTCTTTGGAAGAAAGTTTTAGGGTATTAGAAGATCGATTCGTTAACTTTGCTTCCGTCTCTCCAATTTCCTGAAACCTCTTGACACTATTAGAGAAGCATTGATATCTACCAATGTTATAAAACAAAGGTTGAAGTCGAGTTTTTGTTGGTAATCTATATGAATACGCTATGCCCTGCTGGCGTTGCAATATTCGTGGTGCAAACCTTATGTGTAAAGGCAATGGAAGCATCCTTGCTACACCTGCTAGTTAAGATCTGTTGTTACTAGGTGTCTTCATTCTATATTGTGTCTTTTTTTTTTTCCCCATCCACTCAGAAAACTTCAACTTCTTGTTATGCCTACTTGCACTTGCTAGTAAAGATACATAGTTAACTAACGTATCTACTGTATGTATTGAAGTGAAGAATCTAAAGTATAGATTAAGAGGCTTGGTGAAAATACATATATTACAGTAATTATACGTAAGCCATTTCTTATAGGCATATTACAATAGTGTGGTAAAAGAAAGATTGATTTTCATGCTTTCGAGTATGGATTGTTCTGGGTTGAAGGCATAAACTTCGAAAACCCGCCATCCAAAGGCGACCGCGTTTTCCCTTGTGATTGTGAATTATGGTTGTTAGCAGCTAGTTTATTTTTATCGGCTTGTTGGTTCTGATAATGTTGTGGTGCATAAGGTTGAGGTGTGTACTGTTGAGGTGCGTACTGTTGAGGTGCGTACTGTTGAGGTGCGTACTGTTGAGGTGCGTACTGTTGAGGTGCGTACTGTTGAGGTGCGTACTGTTGAGGTGCGTACTGTTGAGTTGCGTACTGTTGAGTTGCGTACTGTTGATTTCCTACTGCATTTTGCTGGTTCATTGATTGAGATGTATATGGAGTACGTTGGGGTTGTTTCTGGTTCGTACGCTGTTGAGTTGGATTTCCATAAGGATTATAACTCCCTTGTACAATAGGAGTTGTTGGATGCCGATACTTCATTTGTTGCAAATTAGACTGGTTGGGTGCTGGCTGACCGCCAACAATAGGTTGTTGGTTATAACTGAGTAATTGTGATGCATGTTGTCCACCTACAGGCCGTATACCGTTAGGTGGTCCAGGAGATACTCTTCGATTTGATTGGGTGGATTCATTTCTAAGCTCAACATTGGAGTCATTTTTAAAAGAGCGTGGATGAGCGAAAGATTGTGCGGTTCCATTTCCTTTCGGTAACATTTGGGGCTTAGTGAGATCCATTTTATTCGCATTTGCCAAATCGGCAAGTGGCCTACTTTTAGGTAATCCATTATATCTCTCAGTAGAGTTCGGTGGTAAACTGTCCTGTGCAGATTGGTAGCCCTTACTTCCAATAGTATCACTTGAGCGATTTTTCGAAGTAAACTTAGAATCCATGCCCAAAATCTCATTTTGCTCTTCATAATCAGGATCAAAAACATTATCTGATGATAACTTTACGTTTTGATCCTCAAATGCAAACTCAAATTCTTGAGAACCAGTCTGTTGTTTTTTTTCAGTAGGGATACTCAAGGAAGAAATTTCATTTGTCAATTGATAGAAATCATCCAACACATCAGCACTGTCAACAGCTTCGTTGTCACTATCAGTTTCTGATTCATTTACGTTTGATATATCGATCTTTCTTACCTCTGGTGATCCAGTATACTCTTTATAAGCGCTTGAAGAATTTTTCATAGTATTTTGAGACTCGAATCCAAAAGAATCGCTCGCAACTGTTTGCTCTTTAGAGGCACTGATTGAATTTGTATTATATTTTTCATATATTTGGCCAAGATCTGAAAGTCTGTAGTTACTATTACGGCCATTTGTTTCGTCTACAGCTTGAAGTTGTGTAGAGGAACGCTGCGACAAGTCCTCAAAACCGTCATAGTTCGAATGTTCCAATTTAATTGGAGGAACAGTTTTCTTCATTTCATTGCTATTGGAATTGACATCATCAGAGTTTAAAGTTCGATTTCGATCAAAAGATGAAGACGTTGTTGAACTGTACAATTCTGAAGAAGGGCCTTTTGATATCTTCGCATTTAGACCGTCTAATTTAATTGTAGGAATAGAAGGTGCTTCAGATGGTAAGGTCGATCTATCTGCCTCTAATGAGGTCACCCTTAGTGGAGAAGAAACCTTGCTTTCAAAACAATTAGAATTCGGAGATGCTGAAAACTTTGGTGACATAGCAAATGGGAGCGAATCAGATGGAGCAGTGAATAATTCACTAGAAGCTATTGCAGGAGATGATAAGACTCCCAAAATATTCGTTGAAGAACCGCAACCGGTATATCCACTCCTTAATTTAGATGATAAAATATTCTTGATTTCATCGCGCCATTCATGATTCTTCCAATGCGTACTGGCACTTTGTTTCGCCAAAGAAATGATGTCTTCGATCTCAACATAGTGAACGTGTGGTAAGGTTGGAAGAGCAAACAAGAGAGATTGTTTATTTTCCTTACTTGCTATCAAACGTGTTGGCCTGCCGTACAATAAAAATGCATTCATAGTTGGGACCAAGAATCTAATGATTGTATCATAACCTGGAACAGAGAAATGCTTTTCAGGCATGATAAAAATATCGGTGTCCCTTTCTGAATCCTTGTCAGAATCTTTTTTGCCAAATGATACTTTCCCCTCAATTTTGATCATTGTAGATGTATCAATTAAAACGGGAGATTGAGGGTATATAGCATATACTGCATAGGCGTCATTTACTGTGGCCATTGCATTTGTTGGCTTCAATTTTTTATCATTTTCATAGAAAGTGATTTTACCAAGGTGTTTCCTTTTACCATCCTTATTTCTTTTAGAGGGCTGAGAAATCACAGCGTAGCACCTCTTCCATGGCATACCAGCACCAAATCTAACACTAACCCAATCTTCATACTTGAACTTGGTATCAGATAAGATAACTTTAATGTCACTGAGCTTAGAGCCCCTTGTTGACAAAAATGCACCTGTATATGATTCCTGTAGTGATGTGAATTCAAAAGCAGATAATCTAAAAGCCGTATGCCATTTTTCAAACGAAGACCGATCTGCAAATTGCAAAAAATATCTATTTTTTAGAGTTGTTGACACTACCATACAATTCTCAACATTTTTATTAGAACTCCGAACTACCTGGTCGTTACGATCCAAAAGCCTTATTTGAGCATCAGTAAAATTTATATAGTTTGGCTTTTTAGTGGCTTCCATTAATTTTTGTGGATCTGTACCATTTTCACTGAGCTCACTTGCATCCCATATAGCCAGTTGTGTACCAATTAAGACACCATAAACCTCTTTCCAAGAACGATCAGCAGGAGTTCCATCACTCTTCAAATCTTTTAACATCAAGAAAACACCGTCATTGTATCGTCTGTGTGTCTGTGCAGATAAGAGAGTTACAATGGGGATCAATTCCGGTGATAGTGTTTTCGATGTTTCTTCTTTTGGAAATGTACTCGATGTCCTGTTACTTGTAGAAGAATCACTAGTATTGGAAAATATTCTACCAAAGGACGAAGAGCGTGATCTGCTCTTCCCATTCTTTTTGTCAGATGTTGTACATGGTTCGTCACTAAACAAATTTCTTGGCGGAGCTGCAAACTCATTTGTTGGTGGTGAAAGCGAGTTAATCCCTGAAAATATACGTTTCATCTTTTTCTCTCTCTATCCATTCATATACTATCTCAATGTTAACGTTCTTGAATTTTAGGTAGTACAAAGCAAACGTATATCAACAATTATTCCTAACAAAGGGGCTTCTTAAAGTATCAGAAATCAACCTTCACCTTTTAAACTCTTGATGACACAAACACAGCCTCCTCTTTACCGCGCAATACGCACTTCCAAAAAAAAAAAGACGAGCACAGCAATGTTACTCGTATGGACCCCAGTAGATATGTTTGCCAAAGCTTTTCGCACTTTCTCACCAACAGATTATCAAAAGAATTACAATGGAACCTACCTTGATAATCCTTATCGTTATCTAATTGACTGAAATTAATATGTTATCACTAACTTTTCAGTTCCCCTAAATTTCCTTGCCTCCTGATATATCTTGAAGGAAACAAACAAAGCACACACGTCTTTTCCTCTTCTAGTTGATAACTTAACGTTCACTGCTCCACTATAACACAAACTCTATTTATTTTAACGACACTTTTCTTGGTGTTGATATATTCTCCTAATATAATTTTCTTCGGGTTGTGTATTATTAAATTTAGTCACGTGCTTCAAAGGGTAGACTTTCCATTAATATACAGAAACGTTTAAATAAATAGTCCAAGTACTACTAATTCCCGACGAAATTACATAAGCCATTTCCAATAATGCGCTATATCAGATGATACTTGGGTTATGATTAACATGCGTAAAAAGGTCTAATCTAGCAACCTGATTTGCCAGCAGGCGATTTGAACTTTTGATTGTGTTTTTTTTTTTTTTTTGACCACAAGGACTTCTTGCAGATTAGACAGACATACGACGTTTTTTCGTTGTGTCAGATTCTCTTAGAATTAAAACAATGTCGGTTTATATAACTTCGAACTCGACTAGAGCGTAAAATTAAGAAAAATCCAGCAATTAGAAGTAATGCTAGATATACAGCGATGATTGATAAAGCGATGATCAGTTCCTTGAAAATGTATGATTTGTATTGCTGTAATATTCTTTCGGCCCCTTCAGAGAGGGTAGAGGTCAGTTCTTCATATGCAGTCGTGGTAACGGATGCAATCGAGGTTGAATTTGAATCAGATGAAGAGTTTTTAGTATCTATGAGATTCCAAATGTCTGTTGAGCTGACTTGTGGGAATGATATTTCGGCATTTTCGTTGATCCATTCCATGGCTGATATTAGAGTTTCTAGTTTATTCCCAATGACACAATCGACAACGGTTGACATTGGATCATACAATATTGTGTCATTAAATGTATCAAGCAAAAATGAGTTTATATCGTCCAGCAGGTCTGTTGCAGTATCATTAACAGAAGAAGTAGTCTCTTGAACCCAACTAAATAGTTTTTCGTTGATGTTTGTTTCTGTTTCGTTGATGTATGAGTTTGCGCCGGTAGACCAAGAACTAAACTCGTTGAATAAAGATGAGTTGGGTGAAATTACAGTATTCGAAAAGGCTGTATCGTATGAATTTTCCAAACTTGTTTTCAGGAGGCTGATAATCAGGAACTGGATGCAGCATATGAAAATGCCAAGTAGCCCGACAAGAAGTAAAGTCGTAGCTGTTGGAGATGTCATGTAAGTAACGATCCATCTTATTTTAGATTGTGTTGTTTTTTCTTTGGTCAACACTTTTGCGATCCATTCACCGAATTTGGATTTATATTTGTGAAAAATCAAATGATAGGTTTCAATAATATCCACGTTGTATACTTGTTCTTCTTCTGAAGAATCGCTAAACGGGTTTTTTATGATGTCTGTTTGATAGTCAAAGTAGTCTTGAAGTTGTTTGAATTTTTTCCACTCTCTCCACTCACACCAACCACTATAAATAATTGAAATGATAATTGCGACGCAAGATAACACAACAAATATAATGGTAAAGGTTTTTATGATATCATCAAGAGCATCAAAAATCGCAATTATAGAATCTTCATTTTCCGAACATATTTCGTATTCACTTGTGTCAATAGATGGTACATACAGAAGATCAGAACTGCCGACCAAGGATGTCGTATTAATTGCGTCAATTTCTTTTAGAACGTAGTTGAATGGTATGGAGATTGCTATCTTGGTTTTATTTTTTATTGAATCAAAATCGGGAGTACTTGCAGAAAGGTTAGAAAGAGCTTCGTCTATTGAGCTTGGAAGATAGATATTTTTCAAAGCAGATATTGTGAGATTCACTTGGTCAAAGTCACTTTCTACATCACTGCTGTCACTGCTTGAAAACAGGCTCTCTATCGTGTCTACTGCCGATATTAGGTCATTTATCACATCTGATAAAGTTTCTAAACCATCATCTAGTTCATCAGCTATTGATATGATTGTCTCATTAAAATAGTCAATTAAACTCTCTGTTGTATTTGTTGCCACATCAACCGCGCCATCAACTGCACTAACAATTAAGCATACCCAAGTTCCAAGCCATAGCTCGAGCATGAAAAAAATTACACTCTCTGATACTGAAACAAGTAATGAGATGCTTTTTATTGCAAGGCTGACGCTCTCCGTCATTGTCTTTTCGACGAGAAAATTTCCCATAATTCCCATATAATGTGGAATAGACCCCACATAAAGTGAATAGTAATAATCAATTGTGTCACAACTATCTAAAGTAGTCTCTTTCAAATTCGAAAACGAACTTTTTAGCAAGGTCGTGAATGTGAGCACTTTTACCATCATTAGAACTATTATTATTGCATATCTATTGCACCATACTTGTGAAAGTCTCTCATTTAGTAGCAAATAAGTCATGTGCATGACGCAATCTTCTTCTATGCTCTTTATAATGTAGTATCCATCATTCTAACGTAGTTAGGCTTCTATTTTACCGATTTATTTATATATCCATGAGCACGCTTCATGTTACTACGATGAAACATATTCCAAACATACGATAAGAATAGCCAAAAAATTATCTTGTCAAGGCAAAGAGCAAATATACGAACAGGAAAAAGACATCTAACTCTGAGCTGACAAAATTGTCATTAAGTAGCTACCTTGAATGTCTATAGTTCCGTACTTTACATTGTAAGTAAAGTTAAAAAAACGATTGAATTAAAATCTATAAAATATTCCAAACATCTTCACATCCATGACAGAACTTCGAACATGCAACCGAAGCAGAAAGTGGATAATTCGAGAGACCAACTTTTTCATCTACGTATTCATCAGCAAAGTTATCTTGGCCTCTAGCCATAGCTCCGACAAAGACACATATACTTTCATCATCATCAAGCTTCTCAATATATTCTTGAACCCTTACCACTGGAGCATCAAAAGACAAAGTAACCTTGCGACATTTGGTTGGTAGGTGGTCAGTTATAGGATTTTTTATAACTTTCAAAAGTTTTTCTTCTGAGTTGACGGATCTTATAGAAAGTTTGTGCAATAGCTGAACCATCAAACCAGAAAAACGTTTGAAAGTTCTTGGAATCCGTACAGTTGGATTTACTTCCACTAGCACACCCCGGCTCGTCTGGATATAAACTTGTAACTTACCTGCCTTGTTTACTGGAGAATCCAACAACGTAAGCAAACATTGGTGTGTAATATCTGGTCTAGCTTCGCTGATATCTCTTCCCATTTTCTTTAAGAGACCTTGATGATCATCACAGTTTAGCAACACATATTTATCGCCTCCTGGTCCATTCGAAGATATTTTGTGGGTCTCTAGAGAAGCTTGAGACAAAACCACGATAAGTCTCTTTGTAGTTTTATCCTTTGAAGTCAATACTGTTGGAACCTGAGGAACAAGCGATGCTGGTAATGCCTTCTTATCCGCACTTTTAATAGCATCTCTGACCTTCGAATCTTCAACCATTCTTAATATTCCTCACTTAACCTAACTAGCTTCGTCAAAGAATATAATAGAATTGTCCAATATAAGATATTTTTACCGTCTCCATCCAAATATCCTATACTAGCTCATAGGTAACATTTCTTGTGAAAGCATCGACGATGAGCCTAAAAGAAAAATTTCGATGACGATTTAACACCTGTACACCATCACGATTGCTTTAGTAGGGAAGGTAGGTACCACAGGTACAGTTGAAAAGGAAAACCAAGGACTTATTTCAACCATTCTGATAGACAGTATAGTAGTGAAAATTCCTGGTTAATAATTTTTGGCTTTATGTTATCTGAGATATATATATATATATATATATTCAAAGCTATTGATTCTATATAACGAATGTTATTTTTGTGTTAAATGAATCGTAAAAGGGCGAAGCTCTTTATAGGTTAATTGGATGTATACATGTTTGAATTTTCTTGAATTACAAACGATCTAATATGAGATTAACAAAAGCTCATCAATACTAGTTTTCATTTTAAAATAAATTTATGAAATGTCTGTAGATTTATCAGAACACTGAAAGTTATATTTTGAAAACTGTATGGTTAATTTTAGTTATTAAAAAAGAATATATTTTAAAGTATGAGTATTTCGCCTTAGGTAGTTGTACATGGAATTGGAAATTAGTGCATTCTCTTAAATTGTATAGAGGGGATAAATGTGATGTGATTGGACAATTTCCTTCAGGCTTTTCATCTTATCGTATTTTGAATTTGCATCTGTGTATATTCATTAGTATACAAAATTGCATTGAAATGTAGAATATATCGTTTTGATGGAAGTGAAAACAAAAGCGCATGATACAGAACTTAAAAGAGTGCAAACAGATATGACGACTGTCTGGGATGATGACGATGACGATATATTAGAGCTTGCAGACCGTCCGCCTATGACACAGCTTGCGGTCTCAAGTGCTACACAAGATTTTGACAATGTAGAGGTCATCAAGGCTAAAGGGGAAGCGAGCGTTCTTAGAGGGAAGTTAGCAATGCTTGAAAGGAAGATAAGGGAACAAGATGAAAATCAAAGAAGAGTTCAGAAAACGTTAGAGACAGAACATTCAGTCGAAGTTGAAAAACTGAAAATTGAACTTCAAAGATTGGAAGCCGAAAGGAAGTTTTTTGTCTTGGAGCAAAGGAACATATTTAACTCGAAGCAGCATGCAAAAGAGAAGGAAGAAGAAGAAGAAGAAGTAAGGGATCATGCGAAAAAGCGAAAAATTAACCCATTCCAGAAGGAGTATGTCTCGTTGGTTCCTAATCACAAGGTTCACGATGATTGCTCACTCTTTTATGACTATTTGATGAACTATACACTACCTGCAACTGAACCAACGATCCTGGAAATGCTCGACCATATATGCTTGAATATCACTGATTTGGATTTCGGTGATGATAAAAGTTTATATTTGGAAAAACGTAAACCAATTGGCCCTTTCCTTAGAAAACATCTTTTTAGGTGGAAGTCCATTTATACGCTTGACCAGCTCGTTGACAAAGTTCTGGAATTTTTTGCAACAATTATTCAAAAAAT
The DNA here is from genome assembly GCA_030569915.1 of Kluyveromyces nonfermentans. Taxonomy (NCBI): domain Eukaryota; kingdom Fungi; phylum Ascomycota; class Saccharomycetes; order Saccharomycetales; family Saccharomycetaceae; genus Kluyveromyces; species Kluyveromyces nonfermentans. The sequence continues at coordinate 120,325 of JAJLUD010000017.1, forward strand.
TAGCAGTTCAAATGAAACACGATATCCTATTCCATTTTTGATCGCATTGATGTATGCAACTACTAATTTTCGTCATAGTGCTTGTCGTATTAATTCATTGAAGGACGTGTTCCAGTTTCTTACAGATTTCGTAATATCTGATCCGAAAATCCTCAGGAAACCAATTCACGAAGATTCTTTAGAACTTGATATCTACCCTGATGTTGTCCAGTACAAATTGTTGGATGAACTTTCAATTCTGTATTCTTTTGACGTTTTAGAATCGTGTGTTAGTATCCTTTTGAATACTTCAAAAGATGATCAACTGCTTTTTTTATCTGAGCGATCTATATTGGATAATCTGGTAAAATGTTGCTCGCTCACATTTTCGATATCATATCAGCCCAAAATGCATTTGATTTTCCGTATGACAGATATATTACTTGGAATTGTTCAGTTCGATGCTTTCGAAACATTTGCCAGAGAATGGGAATACTGGTCCTTAACAGCTTCGAAGCTTGTGCAAGCATGGTGCAGAAATTATTATGAATTTGTGGAAGATTTCAATCTAGCAAGTTTGAACACTTGTTCTGGCCACGACCATTTTTCGGTGGAAAGATTGATAGATTTTGACAACATAAGATATCTACCGATGATCGTCGAGAAACCTTCAGCAGATAAACAGTCGGATTTTAAGGAGGATATAGATTTCTGCGATTTGACCATTCAGCTAAATATTACAAAGATAATGCAAAAATTGTTTCAGAGATTTCAATCGCGGCTTTTAGCAACCGGCTTTTTGGAAAAGTCTATAGAAATATTCTGTATGCAACATGAACTAAGTTTGACAATTTTTTTAGGTCAATTTCATGTGAATGATATTATGCGCCAACAACTACTTACCACGCTTCTTCAATTAATTTACCATTCCTGGGTTTCTATAAATGATGAATATAAAAAGGGTATGAAATTAGATGGCTTAACCATATGTCTTTGGAGAATAGTTTTTGGGTTTGAATCATCCCCAGAACAATTAGGTGGATGGAATTCACTCATACGTTCTGTCAATGGATTTTCAATTGACGAAGAAGCCAATTTGATGGATGATGCGTTTGACGATGAAAATCTACCGAGTATTTTAGAAACGGAGCTAAACAATGTTTCGAAGGAAGCTTTTTCAGCCAAATTTAATATCAACACATCGTGGATTTTCAAGGATGTTGCTAAATACATTTTAGAAAGCATAACCACGATGGACGAGGCGGACTCTTTATATGTTGGGATGATAAACGATTCCTGATGTAGATGCATTATTATATATAATAGTTGCCTGTTTCATGGAAATAAACTCTGAAAAGATTATATTGGTTTATTTATAAGTACAATGCCTACACAAAAAAGAGAGATAAGGTTATATTATAACATTTTTACCTCACTTTAAGCGGATTGTGCCTTAGCCTCACCAGTTTGGAAACCGTTCTTGAATCTTCTAGAAACGTGCTTCAAGTAACTCATTCTACCAGTACCAGTAGTTCTTCTTCTCTTAGCCTTAGCAGCCCAGTTGTGAGATCTCATCTTAGCAGCTGGGTAACCACAAGAAGCACAAGTGCTCTTTTGAACGTGGAAAGAACGACGACCACATCTCTTACAGATGGTGTGAGACTTGTTGTGACGCTTACCGAAAGATGGAGTACCCTCTGTTGGATTAAAATTAGTTAGTAATTGTTTTGCATATTAAAACACATAGTCTATCAGAGCTGTTAATGAGAAACAATCATTGCAACCCAAAATTCCTGTTATATGTATATCAATCAGCCCTTTCATATCATCATTGCATTTTTACCATCGGAACAGACAAACGGCCCGGTAATAAATGAATACCACAAAAAAAAAAAACCATGAAACACATATGATCACAAACGAAATTCAAAGCTTAATCAGAAAACAAATATTTTGTTTGGACGTTCAGAAATATTCTTTAAACTTTCATATTGATCACATCAGAAGTCATTCCATTATTGATGATATTAAACTTGCGCCTGCATATTTTCTCCACAGATTAACTCAAACTCCACAAAATAGACAATCGTTTCAACGTATAACCCCTAACATACTACCCATGTTTGATTAGTCTTTCTCTTCGATCTCTTATGCACCAGAAGTACGTGATAGTCAAATTAAATTAGTTATGTTTAGTTATGGTTTGGAAAAGTTTGGTCAAACTCTCAGCAATTGAAATGAAACTCATCCACATTTCCGAATTAGAATGTTATCTGTTGTGTAAGGGTTTTATAACTTTATTTTTTAAAAATTTCCAGAAAGCAAAAATTGTTTGAGGATGTATGGGTTCTCGATTAAAGAAAACATTTGGAATAACAGTCCTCGTATTTTTAAGAAGAATGATACGTTTTTTCTATCACATGACTGACGCGAAAATAATTAATCTACAATTTGGCGACCTTGAGACGCGACACGTTATTTACACGAAGAAGAAGATACAATTGAAGACAAGTTGGCGCGTTCAGTACTATCTATATTCTGACAATAAATTCATCATAAGAGTTAAGAATTTAGCGGTGAGACCGGTCTAATCTAAGTCCTCTACATAGGCAAGAACAAGCTTGTAAAGTGAAGTCCGAAGATAATAGTACAATTTAGAACAAGTTCTAGAATATTTTAGTTATGAGTTCACAGTTTCCGCCATCATCTCCAATCGTTAGTTCATTTGGAGATAATCTCGAGTATTCTTTTTACGAGACTGATGTCAAAGATCCTCCTATTTCATTGGTAGGTTTGAAGCTATTCAAAGAAGCCAAGGAAACTGCTAAAGATAGCACACATAAATCATATCCCACTCCTCATCCTTCATCGACGCTGGGTAGGTCTTCCTCCCCTGTCAGAGACCGTGTTGCGGATGCTCCTACTCTATCTTCAGACTATGAATTGGAAAGACGTATGGAAACAGAGCTAAAAAGATCTCATATGATTAACATAGAGCTGGATCCAAGAGATACCTCTCGCTTGACAATTGGCAGAAAGAAGTCAGTATGTGATATTCCGTTACCTCGTGGTAAGAATATTTCAAGACAGCATGCGTTCATATCATATATTCCACACTCGAATCAAATTCGCCTTGAATGCAATGGGTCTAACGGTCTGGTTGTTATTTTTCCAAAAAGACTTACTGAAACGTTAGTAAAACGGGTTGAAAGTATGAACGTTTATGAGCTAATATCCATTGAGGAACTTTGTGATGAAAAACAGGTTTCTGAGCACAAGAAAGCACTTGTAAAAACTCCTTTTTTGACTTCCTTCATATTGCTCAAGGGCGAAACTGTCTTGATGCCGTACTTGAAGAATACCGTACTTGATTTTAGACAATGTGAAGCCTGTTTATCGCTCCTTGATGTGAAATCCGACGAGGAAGATGCAGAGAATGAGACAGAGACTGAGGATGAAGGACTAACACCAATCGATATCTGTAGTGACGATTTTGCAACAAACTATTCAACAAAAAATGGCGTGGATAATTCTAGAGCATCTGGTGACTTTCTCTTAAAAACCATCCCGGTATCCCCAGCCACACCACAATGTAAAGAACCATCTTTGTCACCTATAAAAGGTAAATCTTTGATGGAAGAACTAAAACTACAAGTTGATTCTGAAGATGAAAACAGAAATTTCTCAAAAAAAGAGGAACATCTACAGCATCCTAGTACTCCAAAGAAATACACTACGCCAGTAATTCATGATAAATCTGATCCAATTGTAAAGACGCAAGAAAACCAAAACCGTCGTAGGAAACTCCAGAATTCTTCTCCAAAGAAAAGTGTCAAAAAACGGGCCAAAACAGTTTCCCAAGATGATAATTTAAATCGGGAAGAGTTACTGCGCAAGCTACAAGACAGAGGTATTGATCTACCGGAATTGAGGAATGTGCTGGTTAATCACTTAGCATTTTCAAACATTCAGCAAGTTCCATTATCCCAGTTACGAGATGTAAACTCTACAATTTCGAATCTAACTAGGGCCGAATTACGTGCAATACTAGATATCGAACAATGCATAGGTGTCATCTATCGTACTGGAAAAGATGCTGCAGGTAGACCTTTGGATGAGGAATACTACTATGAAGTGGAGAATGATTCTAACACAGACAGAAGACAGATTGTTTCATCTTTGAAGGGTGGCAGATCAGGTCTTAGAGCGTGTAGAAAAGTTCACAAGCAATACTTTTGGAAAAAACCCCCAAAATAGCCTTTTAACTTACTTTGCCCCAATTATTTGCGCATATCTCTACGAACATAATATTTTAACTTATCGTTCCTACATAATTAGATGAGAAAAATACGAATTTATCATTACTTTAGACACTTGGTTACTACTTTCTTTATATGTTACATGGTGCAACGCCAACGATAAACCTTAACCACAAACTTTATTGAAAAATTCATTAAATGAGAATTTTCATTCCGCATGATTCTCTAGAAAATCTTGTAGCTCATCCGTATCGACATCATCCGGATCCTCTGTAGAAATCGCCTGTAGCAATCCGTCTAGCATAGAATCAACTTTCTCCTCATCTATTTTCAAACACAGGGACAATACTTTCCTGAACTTCGATTCCAGATTTCGTTGTTTTGTCTTTATCTTCTTAAGGGTAGATTCCAAATGCGCTTCGTTTCTGGTATACGCTCTCAGCCTTGCTTTTAATATTTTTGGACTTGGAATTTGTGCATCTTTTGGAATGCTTTTCTGCAAATCATTGACGAGTTGCTGTAAATCGCAATGCTTTACGAACAATTCAAAATCATTGTTGTATTCATCCTTTATTTTTTCTTCGAATTTAGCGTTCACGAAGGCGATTCTGAATGGTTCGTCAGCGTCGAACACTATATCACCAGAATTCAAGCCCTCCCCTTGAACATCATCTAGCGATAATCCTAATTCTCGTGAAGCGAGCTGGAAGTTTTGGTCTTCATCTAAAATAGTACTCTCAACATTATTCAAGCGGTCGGTAAGCAAATGGTATTCATCTTGTAAATGTTTGGCCCTGGCCAATCTATCACGGGCTTTTGCCAAATCTTCACGTTTTCTACTTAGTTCTTGATGCAGTTCTTTCATCTTATCATTATGCTGTTTAACTTCCTCGTCGTAATCTTGTGAGATTGTACTTAGCAACGATTGAATATTCGAAATCAAAGAGGACGATTCGGCGAGAGGATCAGGTACTACGTCCGATACTTTTGTTGGAGTTTTAAGGATAGCACTTTCATTCGATTGCGCCCTTGGATGCGTTCCAGCTCCAAAATCCGTGGGGCGTAAACCAGAATTGTTCGATATATTAGGATTTGCGCCGTAATCTAACAATGCCTCAACAATGGATACATTGCCCAACCTTGCAGCTATATTCAAACATGTATCGCCATTAGAATCTCGAGCATTTAATAAATGTTTAATTACCCAATGAAGGTCTATCTCGTTAAGTGGATAAGATGAACTCTCAGGCATTCTTTTCTCTTTTTTAACAATCCATCCCATCAGTATATCGAGGTAGTATTTAGCAGCTGCGCTACAACCTGCCATACCTGAAGTCAAAACGATATGATGCAAAACCGTTCGGTCCATTTCATCAACTAGAACTATACATGGATGCAAATAATCCAAAAGCGTTTCAAACGTTCCCGAATCGTAATTGTTTACCGATTTGACTGCTTTTACGAGGGCAGATTCTCCGGCTTTGTCACCTATTCTTCTGTTACTTCCAAAGCCAATAAGTTGCTTGAGCAGACCTATATTAGCAATCGAGCATAACCAATGGAGGGAAGTGTTTCCATGTTCATCTATTGGAATATTTAAGTTCAAGGGAATATTAGGGAAATGCTGATCTAGCTCCTGTATCTCTCGAGCTAAATCTATCGTTGGACATTCTTCAGAAAGTGCCATACTTTTCGGTTCTGGAAACAAGATTTTTTGCAGTAACGTCTCTAATTTAACACGCTCCTCATGCGAGTAATCTGACAAAGGAGATAGAGCCTTTTGTAAAATCGCTGAAGTTGGAAGATCGTGCATATATAATGGAATCTCAGATACGGACAACTTTTGATGTCTTTTCGAAGGAGAGTCCGTTGCTCCCACAAGATCGTGTTTCGATCTATGATTTTCAACATCCTTCTGATCCTTATTATTATCATCATCGGTCGAATTTTCTGAAGGATTGTCTTCATCCTTTACGCGTAGTAAATCCCACAATTCATGAGCTTTTTCAGAAGTAATCCATTTTTTCCCCGACCTATCTGTTTCGATCAAAATGTTAAATTGCGCTGTGATCATATCATCCAGATTCTCAAATATGGGGTCATCGTGATGGAATTGGAAATTTGATAAATTTGTCAACAAAGGAATAAAGGGATCTAAGCAAACATACCCATCGTTCAATCGCTGCTGAAACGTTAACCGTTCACCCTTCAGAAGTTTGATAAGTGATCTACTCATCATACATCAGTGAATACGAGGTAATTCCTTGTATCTTTCTTTTTGATGGTTGTATTAGCATTGTACAAGTTGTAGTAAAAATAATTTTCTTATAAACAGTAAAAATATCATCATAATTGTTTGCGTTATTTGGTGTTTTAATCAAGTAAAAGAAATTGGCAAAACCGTAGAAGGAACAAAGAGAACAAAATTATATCAAGTTTTTTATTGTGAGACGAACAATAGGAGGATAAAAACAGCGATGGCGATTCCTAACGAGGCTAAGAGAATCGTTCGACTTTCGAGAGAACTTGGATCTTTGCCGATAATTTCATATTATCTGAGACTTTACGGGGCTGAACTTTTATTAAACTTAGAGGAAAGAGCGACAGATGCTACATCATTGGTTATTCAGTTGTTAGATGAGGTCGAAGAGTTTAAAAATAATACGAAAGATGAGGGAACTACAATGTTATTGGATGATCAGTCGAAGGCATTAGCTTTCATGATGAATTTTGCGATGTCGGTTTATAATGGGTTGTTGGTACAGATACAAGAGAATAGGGTTGATGAGGAGGTTAGCAGAGGTTTGTGGTGCTGTATAGATGTGTTTCAATGTTGTAAGCAGCTTTGGAATGAAATAATGGGTAACAAAATGAGAGAACAGTGTGATAAGAAAATCAAGTATGCGAAATACTATTTGATGAAAATAAAAAGGGGCGAGCTAAAGGCGATCCCGGAACCGTCAATGGGTGAGGAACAGCTACCAATGGAATCGACGGAACGTGAACTGTATTTCGGGGTTGAAGGTGGTGCAAATGAAGAGAATGAAGAGAATGAAGAGAATGAAGAAAATGAAGAGAATGAAGAAAATGAAGAAGAAGAAGGTTTTGGTGCATTGTCATCTGAGATGCCATCCTTCGTTGATGAGGAAGCTGATGCAGACCTGGAAACACAAATTAAACCTTCTGCATCTTTTGTAGATGTACCAGAGATGAGTCCTAATATTGAAATGAGTCATGTAGCCGGCTTGGAGCCGCAAGATAGCAAACAAGATATTGAGAGAACTGAGGTTAAATCGTTACAAGAAATTATTACTAGGGAGGAAACAATCAACAAGGCACAACGGAGCTGCAAATATGCTATCAGTGCCCTAAATTATGAAGACATAGAGACAGCACGGACAGAACTTCAAGAAGCACTTAAGTTGTTAGACAACCTTTGAAGCCACTTTAATTCTAAATCAGGGGATTACTTGCATAATAACTATGGAGAAATAATTCAAAATATGGCAATAAGAATAACGCGTTTATCTCACTATATGTATAAAGGATTCAACCTCTTTAATGAAGTAAAGGTATTTAATTTTTCGTTTCAGTATTGTAACATTACAAATATGCACATCTGTTCTATCTTTTCTGTGTTAATGGTAACCAAATCGGATCAAATGAGCTCAGTACTTCAATTCTCTTGGAATTTCCCATGGGTATTCTTGGTTGGTGAAGTGACCATAGGAAGCAGTTGGCAAGTAGATTGGTCTTGCAAGATCCAAGTCTCTGACCAAGACACCTGGTCTCAAGTCAAAGTTTTTCTTAATAATTTCAATGATTTCTTCATCGGATTTGGTAGCAGTACCGTAGGTATCAACATGTAGAGACAATGGCTCAGCAATACCAATGGCGTAAGAGAATTGAACTTGAACTCTCTTACACAAACCAGCGTGAACCAAAGACTTAGCGACCCATCTAGCAGCGTAAGCAGCAGAACGATCAACCTTAGAGTAATCCTTACCTGAGAATGCACCACCACCGACAGCAGAGGCACCACCGTAAGCATCGACAATAATCTTTCTACCAGTTAGACCAGCATCACCTTGTGGACCACCGATAACAAATCTACCAGATGGTTGAATGTAGTACTTAGTGTTTTCATCCAACATTTCTTTTGGACAAACCTTTTCAATAATTTCAGTCTTGATAGCATCACGTAGATCAGCTGTGGTGATTTCATCAGCATGTTGAGCGGAAACAACAACGGTGTCAATTCTCAATGGAATCCATCTACCATTTTCCTCCTTGTACTCAACAGTAACTTGAGTCTTGGTATCTGGTCTCAACCATGCTAAGGAACCATCACGTCTAGCATCAGCCATAGCCATGTTAAGCTTGTGAGCCAACAAGATAGTCAAAGGCAAATGTTCTGGTGTTTCATCGGTAGCGTAACCAAACATAATACCTTGATCACCTGCTCCTAATTCTTCAATAGCCTTTTCGTAATGCAAACCTTGAGCAATATCTGGAGATTGTTGTTCAATTGCAACCAACACATTACATGTCTTGTAGTCGAAACCTTTGTCAGAAGAGTCGTAACCAATTTTCTTGATAGTGTCTCTGACAATCTTTTGGTAATCTAGGCTAGCATTGGTGGTAATTTCACCGAAAACCATAATCATACCAGTCTTAGCAGCTGTTTCACAGGCAACCTTGGACAAAGGATCTTCCTTCAAACAAGCATCTAAGATTGCATCTGAGACTTGATCACAGATCTTGTCCGGGTGACCTTCACCAACAGACTCCGAAGTGAAAAGAAATGTGTTGTTACCCATATTGTATATATTGATCGGTCTATTCTTTTTGAAACCTTATAACAATGAAACAATCACCTAAACAATTATGCTTCCCATTAACCCACCTTCAACTAACATCGCTTTATATACCATGTCCTCTTCCAAATACCACCATTCTTTTCAAGCACACCGTGGCGTTCGCATTCATATGTTTCCCATGTGAATTGTAATAAGCGAGATGGCAGCTACGAAAAAAAGAACAAAGTGCGTGTGATACCGATCGTGCAGCGAAAAACTGTGGCGTTGCTGTGCGGTGCGGTACATTTTGTGCGGTGGGGCCGTACGCGGCGCGGAAGATGGAGTGTCGAGGTGTACGGGTGGGAGATGTGTAGAGACGCACGAGACACTTCATCACGTGGGCAGTTCGCGCACGTGCCCACGGCGGACGAGGGGTAGCGGGTGCACCGAGACGCACGTGACCACCGCAAGCGCCAGTGTCGCTCCTGCAACGATGTCGTACCAGTGGTGGCGGTGGTCGACGGCACGTGATACCATTACGACCACGGCTAGTAGCGGACACCACCAGCAAGACGAACGCCAGTCGCGGGGCCCAGACACGTGACTGCGAACCCATGTGGAGGCGAAAGCTGTGCCGCACGTGATCATGCTGGAATGTCCGCTGGGAGTGGATTTCAACCCTTCGTGTAATAAGTGAAGGTTTGGTTGTTCACATACAGCTAGAACTGAGGCGGGAGAGCCAGATCGAAAAGCGTCTAGAGTGGCAGCCGATGGCTGACACCGGTCCACAAAGTCCGGACGAAAGTTGGACAGCCAGAATTTAAGCACGTTGGTGACCATTGCCGTGACACCTATACTTGTCCACAACAGTACCATAGCACAGTGGAAGTAATGGGCACCCACGTGCACCGATGGGTCACGTGAGAAAATCAGACTGCTAGGATTTGTTTTCCGCCATACAGTCTCTGCGCTAAGGCAATGGGCCAAACACACAGCAAATGGTACCAGAACAGCTAGTACCATACACATACTTCCTGTTACAGTTTCATTATTGTTATACGAAAGCAAAATTGCCGGGTTGTCCAAATCTACAAACTTGTCCATGCGCGGTACCCAGAAGAGCTCTGTGTAAACGAAATGCGCAAGAGTGGTTGTTGTGACCACATAGTAGATAATAAATTGCTTGAAGTAGTCCAGTTTGAAGCTGGGCCATTCTACCAATCGATGTAGTTGCATGGTGGGAGGTAGTGATACAACCTGTGCGTGATATCAAGGGAAAGATCGTTACAATAACGATAGAATGTGTGTTGTTACTAGTTCTCTTTTGCATTTATTTGTCTTTTTTTTTTAATAACGTAACGATCCAAGCCGCGAATCCCACGAACACGTGACCATGTTTCTATATCGTTTCTATAACGTTTCTTGTGTGCAATGTACTTCTATGTATTTGCAGGTGGGACATGCAGCTAGAGCTAGCTGTTAGCTAACAGGCAAGAAAGAAGCTCTCTCTGACAGACAGATAGATAACAACAAGAGCAAACAAACCATATACTCGGGAGGAATAACCACGGTATATATAGTAGTAGTAGTAGTTTAGGTAGACTAGACAAAGTTTTTTGCGCACGAATCAGAATAGGACAAAGATATATAAATAATGCTTTTATGATAATATATAAAAATAGGAAAATAGGGAATTGTCACACCCCTACATAGCAAGAAACACATTTGACAGAGTTTTGTAACAGTAGTAGTAAATATTGAAATTTTGAAAGGACAATAACTATCATGTTTGCCTCAGTCAACACCATTAAAGTTATCAAAGATGCATTGAGTTCTCACGGAATCGTACCTAAAGTGTTACCTGAGTTCTCAACCAAGAATCCAGGATCACTGGTCATTGAGTATGGTGGAAGTCATGCTGTTGCAATGGGGAATAGGTTGGGTATAAACGATACACAGGATATGCCTTTATTAAAAATGATTCAAGAAGGCATTAACACAGATTCTCTGTACACTTTGTGTTTGACGGACCCAGATGCGCCTTCGCAATCAGAAAATAAGTGGTCAGAATACTGTCATTATTTGGAAACGGATATTAAAGTACAGTTAGATAAGGAGAATTTGACAGGGGTTTCATTTGATGCCGGGAAGGTTTTAGTTCCGTATATGGGACCGGCACCACCCAAGGGGACCGGTCCACACCGCTATGTTTGGATATTGTCTGAACAAGCAAATGACATTGAACCAGCGAACATTGAGGATAGACCGAATTGGGGTTTTAACAAGCCAGGAACCGGATATCATCATTACGCTACATTAAATCAGTTGACGCCTATCGCTGTCAATTTCTTTTATGCAGAGAACAAGTAAGAAGTGCAGACAGTGATGCAGTATGATACAATTAACGTTCCAGTTTCTATGGTAAAGAAAACATCAAAATTTATTTTTATTTTTGTTGTGTATGTCGTTGTGAATGGAACAATATTTTGATGCACCATTACTTTCTACTTATATCATGTATCTTGTGTGTATGTCTATATACTTCACCGTTGAATTGGGACTTGATCTCTTCTCTAATAGTTTTTCGGGTATGGTACGTTGAAAACAATTCCAGATTTCAGTATGAATAACAGAAAATTATCATCCACCAATAGAGCAATATTAATCCTATTTTTCATACCGTTATAGAAAAACACTGTTTATCTTTCCTGACTTCATAGTTAGAATAAAGCGTTCAATAGTTCTATGTAGACACCAATTTGGAAATTGTCAAGTTTGATTTTGTTCAACGCAGGTGCAACAATAAAGCCCGTTTGTGGTGGTAAGTTGTTATCGAGTAACTCATCGTGCTTGAAATGTTGCATCATGTCTTCATACATGGCCCATTCCTTTTTCTCGCTATCGTAATATTTCTCATCGATACCAAGATTATTAGGAATAGCACATAACCAGATTCTGGTTTTGTAAAACTTAAAAAGTTCTTTGATTAATTCACGAAAGTCATTACGTTCTTGGCAAATGTAGTAAAAAGTCAACTTTTTTCTGTCGAATTGAAACTCAGAATTCAATATCTTGATATTAAGGGTAGGCTTTGACTTAATTGAGCTATTGCTGTTTAACGCTTTCAACTTCAATTGAGCTATATGTAGTGCCTTCAGTTCATCTTGAAATTTACTATGAAGATTTGAAGAGCACTCCCATGGTGTTGCAAAACGCAATATTTGTTTGCTTGGGATAATAAGTTGCGTTAGTTCGATTACGTCGTATAGTCTCGGGTTCAGATCATCTTGAGAACCATTAGCATTGCTCATCAGAGCATCTATGAACTTTTCAACGGGATAGTGTTGGTCTCTAGAGGTTATCAAGGAATCAAAATGAATTTTCTTCTTTAAAAAGTTGATTACTAGTGCCAAATCTAGGTCCACTTTAGGCTCTATACAACAAGCCAAATCTTTCCCTCTGTCTCCGTCAATCAATACCAAATCATTGCGAACCATATTCATATTTGTAGCTTGTGGTAAAGAAAGCAATTCAAGTTTACCGTTTTTCAATGCCACTAAAACCAAAGGTTTGTAGTGCAAGTAGCTACTAGTCGATGATCTTCTATGTTTGCTAGTCGATACAAACGCATCTGATTGTGGATTATAATTTAAGTTGCAACTTTTCAAAAAACCCAAAAATGTTTGAAGTTTTGCAGACTTCTCTTTCTCAGGAGAATTATTTTTGATCAAATCTTTCAACTCATCTATAAACTTGTAACAATTCTTACTGGCAAAGAAGTTTTCCCCGCACTCTTTGTACAATTGAGAAAGACTTTGCGATGACGTTAGTTGACCATCCTTTAGCAACAATCCATTTTCTAAAGGAAACGTACCATTCTGTGGCAAATTACTGGGTGTAGAGGCACCATTAATACCGGACAAAGCTTCACTTTGTCGACGTGTGCCTCCTGAGCTAGATGTACTGCTTGGGATAGAAACACTCGGTTGCTTTCTATAAACTGCAGATTTGGACCCGTGGCCAGTTTGATTATTCCAAGGTTGTTCTGCATATGTGAACTGATCGCCATTCATACCATTACTGTTATTCGCACTAGAAGTATGACCGTGTATTAAATTATCAGAAATATATGACGACCGTCTTGCGCTGGAATAGGTCACCTGTGATGGAACATATGCCTCCTGACCAAATTTAATATTCGTAGGACTCATGGTGCCTGCACCAAAATTAACAACACCGTTATCAACGGGAGATAATTGGCCTGTAGGTGATAAGGTCTGATTCATTGCAGTGTAAAATGTTGAAGGAGACCCAGACGTTGGTGATACGATAGAATTGGTTCTTGAATGGGGAGGAAATATTTGCGCAGAAGATCCTATGTTAGAATCTGTTTGCCCGGACGCTGAACCGGGAAGCGATCCGTTCTGATTGTTGATATTGTTAGAAATATTCATGAAACCCATTTGTTGCATCTGAGGTGAAAGATCTGAGTAATCAGAAAAGCCCGTTGATGGTCCTGGTCCTGATATTGAGTTCCTGCCGATACTAGACCCTGTTGTGACCATGGGAACCATGCCAAAAGCTTCTCCCTCACTAAACTGGAACATTGATGACATCTGAGCTGGTGCAGCAGCGTTCTTCTGGAAAGACATGGACATTGCTTGCGAATCTGCGCTGGGAAGTCGCGATGTGTCGGTTTGATACAAAACATTTTTGAAACCACTAATAAAATCAACACTTCCGCTTTTATCTGCATGTCCGTCACCCTCTTGTACCTTTTCACTTGATCCTTCATTGTACTCTGACGATTGATCAGATGATTCATGGTTTTCAGGGTTTAAGTTACTTTTTGGTTGTTCTCTTGCCTTGGATGGCAAATCTGACAGTGATTTCCCACTGCTGTTCTTGAACAAAAACTTGTCGTAATATTGTCTCAACTGAACGTTGTCAGATAGAGATGTAGTGCTGCTCACTTGGGGCAAATCAGTCATATTTAGGTTATGGTTCTCTATCAACTCTTTGTCAATGTTGTTTTAATACAATTCTCTTTTCTTGATGTTCCCCTTCTTGAGTATTTTCTATTCTACTCTTGGAAGAATTTGAAAAATATTTATCAGTTCCTTGGATTCTTTACCACTCACTTTACTTGGAAAGTATCCACTAAACTCGAAAACAATTATTATACTTCAACTCCTCAGTTTCTTCGTACTTTGGAATTGCTTTCGATTATTAGTTTATTACTCCTAGACAATATGCATAGGTTTAGAAGTGTTTTGATTGTTGAAAGCAAATGTATTTTTCTCCCTTTCCCTTACCGAATTTGTCACCAAATTATTTTTCGGAGGGCCCAAAAAAAAAAAAAAAAATTGTGGAGGTAGTAAATACAACATGAGAGTCATAGCGCAAGTAGTGAATATCAATCATTAGTAGACATGTGAACTATAACTATTTCTATGTATGTTGGTAGTGTATCAAATTTAGAGATTTTAGAGTCTAAAATCTCTAAATGAGATCGATGGACTGTTATTTGTAGTTTAAACTAAAAAGTATAATTGCTTTCTTCTTTTGGTATTCTGTAATAAGTACACATCGAGATTTTAGATTTTAAGTAAGGCATAACAGGAAATACTTTCCGGTTCATTCATTTTACGAGGTAAAGGTATATAATACCATTGAATATGGACATAATCAAAACATATATTCCAATGACTTTTGCCTTTAAAATGTAATTCGATGGAGCTTTTAAAAGTTCATTTTCTACTGATATGTCGGTAGGGTTTTCCTGATGGGTAGTTGTAATAATTTCATCTATGACATGGGATGGTTGCATAGACTCAGTTGATTTAGATAGGGTGTTAGTTGTGGTGGATTCAGAGGCCGCAGAAGGCATTGAATTTCCAATTGGAGAAGGATTAGTTAGTAAAAAGGAATAGTCAGATGGCAGTTCAGAAAGTCCTTCTTGTAGTACTACTCCAAGACCCTTTGCCATATGCCAGTCTACATGGCAATGTAGTAGCCATAGCCCTAATGAATTGGTCTTGAATCTTATCACGACGTAACTTCTACCAGGAATGTTGATACTATCCCTTGTCATAGGGGTTTTTCCCGAATCTTTCCAGTACTTGAGATCCTTTTGATATTTTTGGAACGCAGTCGAGGATGTATCATCCCAAATTAATTTTCCATCTCCTGATTTTCCAATACTAATGACTTGAAATTGATGGCCGTGCAAGTGCCATGGGTGCCACATATGATCAAGGCTATTGATCGCAATATCAACAGTTTTCTGGAATCCAACATCTAACGGTGATAAGCTGGCTGACTTTAAATCTTTGATAAGTGGTTCTCCCGAACTGGTTGTCATATATTCTTGCAGAACATGATCGTTAACGAGGTACATGCCAGTTCCATACCTATTCTTCGTATCTTCAGACCATGATTCGAGATAGTTTAAGGCCAGCCTGTTTTCATCTGACGGATCTGGCAGAAGATCCCAGTCGATAGGTTCATAAACTTTGTATAGCTCGTGCTTTTCGTAACCTGGAAGATGTTTTACACTTGAATAAGTATTGCCGCTTCCTTTGAATGATACATCATCATTACTATATTTTAGATAATGTACCTTCGTGATAGATCCCATCATCTTACTACATGCATGTACAATATCCGAGTCCAACTCATTTTCGTGGCGTTTCACAAGAACAGTGTACCTCTGTCCAGCTGCAAAAGAAATTGTTTCCACTTCCACCGGATTTACAAGAATCCCATCAACCTCGATAACCACCATTACATGGTTTGCAATGTGAAACACTTGAGTATTCCCATTGGACATAGATATTATTCTAAGGCGCATATAATCAGTATCTGAATTTACCTTAATTACCTGATTATTGTCGTGTTTACCATTGAACAAAGACCCATCTACACTAGGATCAGAATCACCATTCCTAGACATCACTTCCTCTAAAATTTTCTTGTGTGGAGTACTGTACCAATCGCTGAGAGTAATGATCTGTTCCTGTCCGTGTTGTCCCATTGAATACTCCTCAACAACATTCTTCTCATGTTCGTCAAACCTTTCGCATTCTACGATAACAGGTCCTCTAAGACCTTCACCGTATTGTACTGAGTAATGCGAGTGATACCAAAACGTACCACATGTGTCTTCTGCAACAGTGACATTCTGCCAGTATGATTCCTGTGGTTTGATTTCGTATTGAGTCACCCCGGGAATACCATCCCCTAGAACTGCCCATTTTCTATTCAAACTCTCTTTATTGACTTCTTCCACAATATCAACTTCATTCCTTAGTAACATTCCATGAAAATGAATAGCCGTGGGTTCCTCAAGTCTATTTTCGACTAGTAAGTTCAAATCCTCATTGTTTCTTAGTCTAACCACTGGACCAATAGGGTCTCTAGCACCGTTTATTGAGATGGTTCTTTTATCTTCAAGTCTACGGATATCAAACTTAAGAGTTATTCCACAAACTTTTGCTATCAAAAGTAGCAAACTAAGAACATGCGTTTTCATGTCCCTTGCGCTCTTCTATCAAAACTTGTTAACACTTTTACCAAATGGTTTTGATTCAAAGTACAGCCTTAAAAACTTTTCATCAATATCCAAGTTAACTACAAAGTATAAGTCCGATCATAAGGCAAAGAACCAAATGTCTTTAAAAGTGGAATCATCAGATAAAGTATCTTACTGGACTCCTAAGCAACCTCAAGTAGGCAAGTTTCTACGTTATTTCAAAGAAACAGATAAAGATGCACCGTTATTATTCCAACCATTGAAGATCAAGTCAATGAACTTGTCGAATAGAATTGGTATGTCACCTATGTGCACATATTCTAGTAGTAACTATGAGCCTAATATTTATCATTTAGTTCATTATGGCAGTATTTCAAGTGGAGGACCGGGGATAGTGATAGTAGAGTCATCGGCGATTTGTAAGAATGGTGCGTCTTCTCCTAATGATTTGGGGATGTGGAACGAAAGTCAAGCACAAAAACATAAAATGAACATTGTTGAGTGGGCACATGTTCACAACATTTGCATAGGGGTGCAACTAGGACATGCGGGTCGTAAAGCTAGTTATGCGGCGCCTTTCCATGGGAATGTAGGAGTGTTTTTGCCAAAGGATCAAGGTGGTTGGCCTGAAGACCTGGTAGCACCTTCTCCGATTCCATTTCAGGAGAATGAACCAGTGCCCATGGAATTGAATATAGAGCAGATCAAGACTTTAATTGAAGATTATGGAAGAAGTGCACGATTAGCTGTAGAAGTTGCTGGGTATGATTTTATAGAAATTCATGCTGGATATGGATATCTACCTTGTCAATTTTACTCGAAAACGTCAAATCATCGAACTGACAATTATGGAGGCTGTTTTGAAAACAGAATTAGGTTTCTGCTTGAAATAATTGACAGTGTGAAAACTTCTATTCCTTCCTCGGTTCCTGTCTTTCTTCGTTTGTCTGTGGATGAAAACGTAGAAGACCCGAATGGGTGGACCATAGAAGATTCGTTAAAGTTAAGTGACGAACTTGTCAAACGTGGAATTGACGTCCTTGATATTTGTAGTGGTGGAATTAATTCGAAAGAATTCAACTGGAAAAATCCAAATTATATTCCCCCAAGATGTCTTGCGAAAAGAATTAAGGAACGGCACCAGGGTAAAATTTTGATAGCATGTTCTGGCTCCACCCAGAATGGATCTGAAGCTAATAATTTATTGGAGTCTGGATATATGGATATTCTACTAGTTGGAAGAACGTATTTGAAGAATTCGGGTATTGTCTGGCAGTTTGCCGATGACCTTGGGGTTCAACTGGAACAAACTGTTCAAAAAGGATGGATATTTGACGCTGAAGGGCATATTAAAAAATGAATAAAACAACTGTCACTATTACAATTAAATATGAATAATATTAAGATAACTGTCCGCTGGACAATAAATCATTATTTACTTCTATACTATTAACTTGAAAATATCAATACTTTTTCCTTTTCCAAAATTTTCTCTACCTCAGTTGCCAGTCTATTGAAAGTTTTGGAGGATCCAGATCTCTTTGTCAATTGAATCGTCGATCCATTTCCATCTCCTGACAATACCTCTACTTTGAATGCAGTTGAGCGTAAGGACAGAAGATTCTCACTAGATAATTTACCGGTTATAATTTGAGAATCTGAATTTGACTTGACTTGCTTTAACCCATAATCACTCCATTCTCTAAGTAGTCTATCTAGAGCTCTGAACATTTTTGGGGCAGAAACTGAAGTTTTAAATTGCAAATCGTATTCCAAATTCTCTTTTGTCCTCTTATCGGAATTCTGTGAAAATTTTCTAAAGAATGATACCTTTCTCTTATTTTCTATCTTTGGTGTTATTTCTTCCAATGGTTTGCGTTCGTTCGCCTTTTTCATTATCCCATTCAAAGGTGGTGTGTCATTTCCGTTACCGACCTTTTCTTTAACATTATTTGGCTTTTCTTCTTCAGTTGTCGTATCTAGAATCATAGATTTAGGGGGTTCAGACGTTTGTTCTTTGGTGTGTTGATAAATCCCAAGACCAGTTGGAGAGGAAATATTATTGTCCTCGGTGCTTTCGGTATGTAGAGGTGGCAAAGCTGGCAGCTTGACAGCTTCTGACTTGTCTTCAGGATTCTGGGCAGTGAATCTATCTGCGTAATTTAATTTTGTTGCTATAGAACTTTCTCTGGCTTTAACGAAGTTATCCTTTATCTCATGAAGCTTTGATGTTTCATCTTGTTCATCAACCGTTTCAAACATGAATTCAGGCTCTTGAGGAATCTTTTGGGTTGAGTGTGCACTAGTTCCATGAATCGTTTCTAATTCCGCATCATTCTTCAAATGTTCCACAAGGTTTGTGAAGGAAGCTTTGGTAGAATATAGGGATAGAACAGAATACCTGTTGTTGGAAGCCGTAAATTGTTTTGAACGTCTTGTAAACTGCGGAACTTTAATTTCAGAAATGGTTCTTGGTTCCGTATTTTCATCTTTCAATGTCCCAATAGCAGAGGCATTCTTCGGTAATTTTTCAATGTTCGTTTGGAGAACCTTTGCCGGTATCTTTCTTGTATGTTGTCCCTCCATGACTTGTTTTGTGAACGGCTTTTTCGATTTCTCCAATTGTTGACTGAGATTGAACTGTGAGCCCAAGAACTTAGACCTCCTTATGGTATCAAGAATTGCTTGTTCAGTATTAATATCTGTTTCCTCTGGTGTTGAAAAAGAATTTCTATCTGAAGCGAAAAGTCCTGGATCTAAACGAGAAACAGGTCTTGTTTGTACTGAAAAATTACGGGTATTGAGCAACTCCCTAATATCATCATTAACTCCAAAGTTCGAATCTCTTTTGTGTTCTACAGGTGCCAATTCCACAGGTGCAGAGACAGAGCGTGTATTAGAATCATTAATATCAACGGGTGAAGAATTTTTGATAGCAGAATATTCAGATTTTAATTTTTGGATCTCCAATTCCATCTCCTTTTGCAATTCCACTTGTTTTCGTATTTCTTCTTGGTGTTGGCGTCTTCTTTCTTCTTCTTCTTCACGTTCTTTCTGTTCACGTTCTTTACGCTCCTGCTCCTCTTTAGCTCTAGCTTCGTTGACCTTCCTCTCTAATTCTTCTTTTTCCTTTCTAATCTGCTCATATTTTTCACGTTCGAATATTTGATCGACCAGAGAAGCAAAATCCTGACTAGTTCTTTTCGTCTCCTTTTCTATATATTCCCATTCATTATCTTCAGAAAGTTTAGCATATGTCGCAATAAGTTTGGTAGTTATTGACCGACGGTTCATATTTGGCAACAGAGATAATCTTTTGGATTTTCTTTCTGATTGTCTCTTATAATCTTTGAGAACTTCTTTGGGAACAGGAGGATGAGCAGAATTCCCCAATTTAGAAACACGTTTCTGAGGTGTAGATGTAGGTGAAGAATGATTCGAAATTAACTGAGATATCCTCTTGTTGGAGAGCATAGACTTACTCAATCTTTTCTGTGATTGTAAATTTCTGGTTGGTGTAGAATTTTGAGGAGTGATTCTTTGAAATGACACAGGTCTTTTATGAGATGACGAAGCACTAATGAGTGAAGTTCTTTTCTTTTTAGGTGTTGTAATAGACGAAGTATTTTTCTTCGGAGAAGGGGAGTTAAGTGACTGTTGTTTGAAAGAATCTTTGACGGGAGATGGTCCTTTCTGAAGCTCTTGTTGTGCCAAATGTTCTTTTTCGCTGTCATGCTTGAATCTATGAAGCAATGCGTAAAAGGTTTTTTCTAAATTAGCACCAGGTTCTTTTAGCTTTGACACTATCTCATCTTTATCTCTACCATGCCACAAGACTACTAAGTTGCATAAGATATTCTCGTCAATAGTTTCAGAACCACCCTCTAGAGAAAGTGGATTTAAATATGTATCTTCACGCGGTAAGTTCCTTATAGATTTTGAGTCCTTGATACTTGGGTATTTCCGCAACAAAGGATGTTTCAAAATCTCTCTTGTTTTTATTCTTTGCTCTGGATCGACTGTTAAAATTTTAGCGATCAAATCCTGAGCTTCAGGAGAAATTTCATCATCACCAGGCATTTCGAATTTACCCTTTTGAACTTTTAGCAAGAGGTTTCTAATATTTCCATCTTCTTCATCGAAAGGTAATCTACCAGTCAATATCGCATATAGTATAACACCACAAGACCAAACGTCAGACTCAAACCCATGATATGGAAGCCCAGATACGATCTCTGGTGCTGCATAATGTGGCGAGCCACAACTTGTCTCCAAGAGTTTATCCTTGGATTCTAATGCGGCCATACCGAAATCGGCCAGTTTCACATCACATCTGTGGTCAAGAAGAATGTTTTCAGGTTTCAGGTCACGGTGCACAATACCTAGTGCATGGCAATAAGATATACCAATTATAATCTGTCTGAAGAATCGCACTGCTTCGTTCTCAGGTAAAGGACCACGTTCTACAAGTAGATTGAACAGTTCTCCTTTCTCGACATATTCTAACACCATATATAAGTCCTTACTCGTCTCCCACACATCATAGAGCCTCAAAACATTAGGGTGATTAAGTAGTTTCATAATGATAATTTCCCGCTCAATACCATATGGCAAAACATCCGGATCATTACCACCAATAATAGTTGATCCTTGCGCATTAAACACAGACTTAGAAATAATCTTCACGGCACCTTGTTGCCCAGTATTCTCGTTATAAGCCATGACAACTTTACCAGTTGAGCCAATACCCAACGTATTACTCATTTTCCATGGCCCTATTGTATCGCCTTTCAGCGATGCCTTTCCATTGCTATTGTCCATACTGAATATCTTCCATGTAACGCGTTCAATATTGTTTCGTGAAGTCAAAATTCACTGTCGATGCTTAAACGAAGCGATTGAATTTAATGAATGAATATGGTTGGTCTTTCCTAATTGTGCGAAACGCAATCGATCGTGCTTTTTCCACTTCACTCGCCAAGCCTTGAAAAGTCTTGTTTCCGAAACCAAAGCTTTCTTAATATATACCTAAAAGAAAAACTCACTGAAAAATCGCCTCTCGCTCACACACCGCTCTCTATTCAATGCTTCCTCGTCTTCAACAATTTCATGCCTCTTAATAAATCTTCCAGTTTGGGCAAAAGTTTTCTTTCAAAGACGCGAAATGCGAAACGTTCGCCAAAACGACCGGAAAAAATTCCTTCGTTGAAGACTAGGAACCGTATACACCATGTCCTCCCAATTTCAATATCATTACGCGCAAACTCATCAACTGTTCGCTTTGCCTACTTACATTCAAAGTAACAAAATGGTTTCAAAACTTCAACACCACTATACTCTTAGCACTTATTAAGTCGTTTATATCGTAATCTTTACATACTACCACCGATCTGCTCCCTGTGAGCTTCGATAATATCATTGTCCTCCATGTCGAGGTCTTCAGGAGTCTGATCAGGTAGAACACGAACCCCATCGTATAAGAATCTAAGCGATTCGATCTCTTTACCTTGCCTCTTGGCAAATGCCTCCATCAGTCTCTTTAAAGGCGTTGTCTTCTTAATCTTAAAAAAAATTTCACTAGATCCGTCTGACACCTTCAAATTGATGTGTGTCTCTGTCTTGACGTCTGGCTTTTGTTCTTCTGACATTTCTTAAGTTCTGATGACCTTTCTTTCAAGTGTTCAGCAATGACCAGCGGTGCTGTACTGGTGTTTATCAATAATTGTTATAGCGCCTTTATGATTCGTATATATCAATGGCCTCCTGTTTTGCCATCAAGAAAAGGAATTTAAAGCAATCCCGTGAGCATGTAAATTACTCCGGGTAATAGACTGAACTTTTTGGTCATGTGAGTTCTTATTCCCAACGAGCACGTGATCTCTGAAATAGATATCCTTCTTCGAGTTTTGTCGGAATGTTTACCGGACACAACTATGCAGGGGTAGGACGGCATTTCATGCTCTCCTGCGTGTATTTGATCTAAGAATAGCAAGAAGCCACAAATAAAATTTATTTCTTTTTAATATTTTTTCCCCACCTAGCGCCAGTTGTTTTTCTAATAAGTTCCTGCAACTATTTCTAGTAAATAGACCTAACCTAAATTTCTTTTGTTGAACTTTATTGTACGGGACATTGTTTAAAGAAATGGGTGGAGAAGGTTGGAAAAGAAGGTCGAAGCCGTTTCTTATGAAGGGCATTGGGAGTCATGGCTTCTCCACGAGGCCCAATTGGAATAGCTGCCGCTTGAAACTGGAATACAATGCCGAAGCAAATTGAATAAGGTATAATTTTGCAGAAGAATATTCTCAAATGAATTGGAAACGGCCATGAAATGGCAAAAAAGGTGTGGGGAGATGTAATAGTTGTTGAATGTAGAGACATGTGATTCACCGAAGACATACTATGAGAGGATGATGTACCGAGAGATTAATAAGCTGGCTATGGAGAATAAATTGTAGCATGCGAATATATATATATAAATGAAAGTATACTTGATGGAGAATTATTGAATATGTGTGTGTTGTTAAAAGATAGATAATTCGGTGGGTACATAGCAGAAATTTGCATTCGAGAGACGAATAGGGAATTATCTCGAAGATGTCCATAAGAAACGATGAGGATAATATTGGGCTAGTTGTTAATGACGGTGTTCAATCAAATTTTTCACCAAATGTCTCTAGCGATAAAAGTACGAAAGATGATTTTATGGAGAAAACTTCGATAAAGAATGATAGTTACATTTATGGAAATGATGTGTCATTCTTTAGAAGTTTTGTAGATTCTTTCAAAAGGGCAGAAAATAGTAACAAAGATATTCATGATACAGCCTTGGATGTAAGTGCTAGCCGGGAGTTGCTTCCTAGAAATGAAAATTTGAAGAGAAATATTAAGCCACGTCATGTTGTGATGATGTCGTTGGGTGCTGGTATTGGTACTGGATTACTCGTTGGTAATGGTGATGCCTTGGTCACTGGTGGTCCTGCAGGTTTACTAATTGGTTATGCCATCATGGGTTCATGCCTTTACAGTATAATTCAAGCTGCTGGGGAGATGGCGGTGGCATATCCGACATTGACTGGTAGTTACAATAACTATCCTTCCTTTTTGGTAGATAAAGCTTTTTGTTTTGCAACCACAACGATTTACTGCATTCAATGGTTGGTTGTTTTCCCACTAGAAATTATTTCTTCAGCCATCACTATTCAATATTGGACGACTTCAGTGAGTTCAACTGTCTTTTGTGCGATTTTCTATGTCCTTATAATATCAATCAACTTGTTTGGTTCTGCTGGATATGCAGAAGCTGATTTCATTTTCAGTACGTGTAAAGTTTTAATGTTTGCCGGTTTCTATATATTAGGTATTATCATCAATTGTGGTGGTGCAGGAGACTCAGGTTATATTGGAGCTAGATACTGGAATGATCCTGGTGCCTTTAATGGTGATCATGCTGTTGACAGATTTAAGGCTGTTGTTTCTACTTTGGTGACCGCAGCATTTGCTTTTGGTGGTACTGAATCTGTTGCTTTGACAGCTAGTGAGCAATCCAATCCAAGAAAGTCTATCCCCAGTGCTGCTAAGAAAGTGGTTTATAGAATCATTGTTATTTTCTTGGGTACCATCACACTTGTTGGTTTCTTAGTTCCGTACGACTCATCTTCCTTGATGGGTTCGTCAAGTTCCTCGGAAAGTACTTCCCCATATGTGCTCGCGGTTTCTTTGCATGGTGTTAGTGTTGTTCCGCATTTAATTAACGCAGTGATTGTTATTTCTGTTTTATCGGTTGGTAACCTCGCATACTTTTGCAGTTCTCGTATTTTATTGTGTCTTTCACAGATCGGCTATATGCCAAAATTCTTACAGTACGTGGACAGAAAGGGCAGACCATTGTATGCTATGATAGTATCAACTTTAGTCGGAGCTATTTGTTTTGTCAGCGCTTCCAGTAAAGAGACAGAAGTTTTCACTTGGTTGCTAGCAATCTCTGGTTTATCCCAACTGTTCACATGGTCCAGTATTTGCTTGGCACATGTTCGTTTTAGAAAGGCCTTAAAAGCACAAGGAAAATCATTAAATGAATTGGGATTCAAGTCGCAAACTGGTGTTTGGGGTAGTTATTATGCCATTTTTATAATGTTCCTGATCCTCATTGGTCAGTTTTGGGTCTCTCTATTTCCAATCGGTGAACAAGGTGCAAATGTCAAGAATTTCTTCGAAAATTACCTTGCCCTCCCTATCTTTATCGTTCTTTACTTGGGATACAAATTTGTAAAGAAAGATTGGAGGGTATGTATTCCTTCTGACGAGGTCGACTTGGTTAGTCACAGGAAAATATTTGACGAAGAGATTTTAAGACAAGAGGATTTGGAGCTCAAGGAAAAACTTAAAAATTCACCTTTCTGGAACAGATTTATAAACTTCTGGTGTTGATAAAGAATTTTTCTTTCGAATATCTTTCTATGCCATTTAACGTACAAATGTTGGACCTTTTCACGTTTGTTTTCATTTTTTTTACGATTTTTAGCATTTGAAATGAAAAAAAAAACCTTGCATTGGAGTATAATACCTTGTACCTTGTTATGATTCTTCGCAAGAATGACAATGTTAGCACAATTTAGGATATATTTCACTTTGACATATTCTCATGATATCAGTGCATGATTTTCAACTTATTTTTTAATGAACTTTTAGCATTGAATATCTGTTAACAACACGGAAGAAGGTTGTACAGATACTTCCCAAAAATATATAAAATATAGCTACACCTTTTCACGCGCCAATTGTAAGAAATTTTTTAAACCAATAAAACCTTAAAAAATGTTTAACTTCAACAGCTTCTTTCTAGTTTCTGAAGCGGAGTCTTCGCCATATTGTTTTCTCTTCGCTTGGAAGCGACAACAGAACGATCAGACTTTATAAAGTTTTTATTGCTTGATTAGAGGTTTTTGATTAATCAGTACCCTTCTCAGGTACATCAAAATCTATTTGGTCTGTCAATAAATGAGTAACCCTTGTTGAAATATTTTTATATCAAATGTCCGGCAAAAAAGATAAGTTCATTTATACAATGGAGTTCTTTAATATTTACGATTCCTAACGATGAGAACATCAAAAAATTCCAATCTTGAATTTTAAACCATTCGCGTTAGCATTTTCTTTTTTTCAATCCAGTAAATTTTTCTGGATGAAACAATGGATATTGTATCGGTATTGAATGCACATCATGTTGGCCTTTTTTGAGTGTTGCGAGCCTCTAGACAAATACCAGGTACTATACCCCTGTCTTTATTGATGTAGTTTGGTCCGTCAACGTTGTTTTCAAGCCAAATGTTATGCCGTTCGACAAGACACCAACCATCAGTATGCTTAGCGAGAACGCAAACTAGTTCTCCTTTCTTTATGTTTATTTCATCCATCAAAACAGCTTGATAGTCTCTTATCACTTCATAAACTTGACGTTCATCTTCATTGGTCGAGTTCTTCGTAGGAGAGAGCATATTCTTCGTCAAAGGATTCGCAGGTAAGTTAGGTAAAGGCTTTGTACCGTCAAGCTTTTCTAGTTTTACTACAGGTTGAAATGGATCATCCTTCAATGGAGTTAAAATTTGGGGCTGTATTTTATGTTCCGAGGTTTGGTTAGGTGCGGTTGTTACATCATTGCTTTGGTAAGCATGTATAATTGACGACGGTACTGAATCATATGGAGTTCTAGGAGCACTTGGTAGTATCAGAGAAGATTCTGTTTCAGGAACTTCGCCACCAACATCTACCTTACTCTTGCTAGCTCTCGAAAGAATATTCAATTGCTTTAGGTTCATGGTAGGCGTTTTTGCCGTCTGTATTCGATCCTGTATTAACGTTGACTTTGTTAAAAACCACCTTGATAAGGGAGACTCATAGTTCCACCTTCTACTTCTAAACGGAGATGATATAGGTGCTTTAGGGTCCGCGAAAGGAGAAGTGTAATTGCACATATTTTCATCAGTCTTTTCTTTCGAGCGATAGGGATTACTAGCAAATGCTAATTTCTGTGGTGTGTGAATCAAAGTTGGATGAGAAATATACGGATTTTTTACTTTACGATTGATATTCGATGAATGATCATCTTCGTGAGATAATTCGAAGTTCTCCTTATTTCCCCATTCAACTGTGTCTCGTTCAAAAGAATGTCGGTATCTTCTCCTATACACGACAAGTCCTAAAATGACTAAAAGTCCAAGTACAAATATCCCTAGAGGAAGTCCTATTGCAAGTCCCAACACGGTTTTGTTGCTTTCGGTTTGAGTAGATTGTTCCGTGAGATTGTTCAATGAAACCACCGTTGAATTTGAAGCAGTGGATAAAGTAGTAGAGGACACTGTTGACATCGGCTGTGTAGACGTAGGAATAGAAGGTGTAGGGTTTGAAGAGCTTTTCATTGCAACAGATTCCTGATACATTGACAAACTGCTACTGATTGTCTCCAAACTAATTCCCTGGCTGGATGTTGCACTACTGAACGTGTAAACGGTCGAGGATGTACTTGCTATCTGAACATCCTGATTTAATGCGGTAATGATCGAGGTTGAAAGTGTTGTATATGCATACGGAATCGTATAAGAATTCTTAAAATATTGATCAACAAAAAATTCACTTATCACAGTGGCTTCATGTACTACTATCACCATATTATCTGCTAGCTGTGTTAATGTAACAACCATAGTTTCGGAAGCTTTATCTGTTATCGTACTCATTCTTCACAACCAATTTCAAAAGTGGTGTGGAAAAACGGCAAAGTCATCTTGAAACATTACCGTTGGAGAAGTAACTATTGCGAACCTTCCGCAATTGAAAATGGATTTCTCATTGTTCCTTTATATCTCATTCCAAGGATGTTATCCATTTTGAGAGTGGTAACGAACGCATGTTCTGTCTATTATTCGAATATTCTGCTTAACTTTTCGATCCTTGCTTGTTTCACCACTGTCGCAACTTGTAACAAATTTTTACAATTAGTAGCATCCCTGTAAAACTGAAACAATTTCTATTCTCATATGTTCTGACTTATTGTTCCATGCCTATAAACGATGATAGAACCCTGGATGAGACGTCAGCGAACCTCTTCAAGTTCAGTAAAACATTTATAAATCTCTCTTCAATCTTTTAATCCCATCACGTGACCCATATATCAAATCCTGAAAATTATCATCTCTGCCCTTTAACCAAGTAAAACAAATATAATATGATTTTTGCACGTTCACAGATATTTTTCTAAAGTTTGTTTTCTTGGTTACAATAATTACGATAATCAAAAAAAAGGCAAAATAAAAGAAACAAAGCAAGAAAGAAATAAATAAATAAACAATGTTACCCTACATACTGTTGAGATTTGACCCCTAAAACGTGCTACTGAGAACATGATGATGTCACCGTTGCGTCAGAGACTCGTACGAGATTTTCCTACAGCACATAAGAAGATAAAATATATTTGGTATCTTCGTATTTGATTTAGTAGTACAATCTGAACAGGAACCTTGCAGAAACTTCGTTCCACTGCAACAATACTCACAACAATACGGGTCTTTTACTTTGTTATGTATTTACTTAGAATGCTGGAACGTTAAAAGTGACTTCCGCTTCCTCTCAGCGCAACTACCCAGGATGCCAAATAATAAGGGCGAACATGTCCATGTAGTTTATAACTTTCATTTGTGGCATGGAACACAGTCGGTAAGTTGATCAGTAACTAAAAGTGTTTTTTTTATTTTCATGTTTATCTCAGCTAATCAAAAGAAAACCTTAGCGCTCTAGACTGATCAGCAATGGAACGTGCTCACATCGTTATTGTTCATGACAATACCGCAGCAATATTGTGGCGGAGTAGATCGATTTTGACAAGTAGTTAAAATTTTGGAACATACGATCAATATCAAATAACGGGTATAGTATTGATATGCAGGTGCGTGAAACGCTTTGTTAAAAAGATAGTAGATAATAATTTTACGTATTGAGTGGCCGCAACTTGTGCCTATAGAGTTCTCTTGAACATGCAATAGTACTAGAAACCTGCATACGGTATTAAGGTATTTTTAGATTTTATTACACTACGGGAACATCTGGGTGAATCAAGGTGATGTTGTTTATAAAGTTAGACTTTTAAAATTGCTGGTTATGTAATACTGTTCAAAGTTTTTGCAAAATTTCTTGGCGTGAGATCAAATCGGGTATGCGGATTTGTTAGTATTTTTTTTAGTTGCTGATATCGATGAAAAATCTCAGCTGATGGAATTTATCGGAAATGTGAACAGAATGCGGGCGTAGAATGCGGGTGTAGAATTGAGTGTTGAATTTCTGAAAAATCGAATTGCTGATAGATCGTGATGTAAAATTGTTGTTCCAGGAACGAATACAGGCACTGCTGGATACTATTTGTGCATACTATTGGAATAATATTACAACTTCGTTAACATGATGAAGATCATGATTTGTTTGTGGAGTGGTGCGGCAGAGCACAACGATGAGGAGCTATAAAAGCTAGAAGAAGGATATGCAGTTCTTGACTATATTTCAGGAATTGAAGGACGTTCAAATAAATAATTGCGCTGAAGCCTTTGAATAATATTGGTTTAAAGATAGTGATTGAGTCGCGTGATTAGAAATTATAAGAAAAGATGAAAGTTGAGACAGTTGCAACTGTTTGGCTGTTCAGTGTTACAACTTTGGCGTTCTCAACAACGGTAGTGGACTATACAGCCGAGGCAAAATATGTGAGACTGACAAAACCGACAGTTTCTGGCACTAGTGCCTCTACTTCCACCGGTGTATTGTCTGTAAGTAGCAGTGTCGTCACATCCTCATCTAGTGTAAGTGCTTCATCGTTGCGTAGCACTGAAACTGGATCGAGTTCCAGCGCTAATGCTTTATCTTCGTCAAATTCTGCATCTTCTAGTAGTGCTACTATTGCGTCTGCGTCTGGTACAAGCTCTGCATCGTCCACCGGTGTATTGTCTGTAAGTAGCAGTGTCGTCACATCCTCATCTAGTGTAAGTGCTTCATCGTTGCGTAGCACTGAAACTGGATCGAGTTCCAGCGCTGATGCTTTATCTTCGTCAAATTCTGCATCTTCTAGTAGTGCTACTATTGCTTCTGCGTCTGGTACAAGCTCTGCATCGTCTACAGAAGTATCTTCTCTCACCAGTACTGCTAGCACTTCATCGTCTTCATCAACTTACAGCACGGAATTTTCGGATCTTTCTGGCTTCGCGTCCTCTCCATCGGCTTATACTGCAGTCCCAACTGTGACTGTATTCTACAGCAACACATCATCCAGTCAAACAGGAACTACTGTTAGTGTTGGTTCATCCTCTCAGTCAAAGGTAATGCAGTTGTCTGATATTTCTTCTTCAACTGAGTATGCTACGAGTACTTTCATTAGTAGCACCTCAAGCACCTTAAGCTCATCTGTACCATCAAGCTCATCAAGTTCAACAAGTTCATCTGTACCATCAAGCTCATCAAGTTCATCAAGTTCATATGTACCATCAAGCTCATCAAGTTCATCAAGTGCATCTGCACCATCAAGCTCATCAAGTTCATCAATCTCATCGAGTTCATCTGTACCATCAAGCTCATCAAGTTCATCAAGTTCATCTGCACCATCAAGTTCATCAAGTTCAATAAGTTCATCTGCACCATCAAGCTCATCAATCTCATCAAGTTCATCTGCACCATCAAGCTCATCAAGTTCATCAAGCTCATCAAGTTCATCAATCTCATCGAGTTCATCTGTACCATCAAGCTCATCAAGTTCATCAAGTTCATCTGCACCATCAAGTTCATCAAGTTCAATAAGTTCATCTGCACCATCAAGCTCATCAATCTCATCAAGTTCATCTGCACCATCAAGCTCATCAAGTTCATCAAGCTCATCAAGTTCATATGTACCATCAAGCTCATCAATCTCATCAAGTTCATCTGCACCATCAAGCTCATCAAGCTCATCAATCTCATCGAGTTCATCTGTACCATCAAGCTCATCAAGTTCAATAAGTTCATCTGCACCATCAACCTCATCAAGTTCAACAAGTTCATCTGTACCATCAAGCTCATCAATCTCATCAAGTTCATCAAGCAGCTCAAGCACCTTCAGCTCAAGTAGCATTGATAGTGAAACCACAGCTGCGACTTCGACGACTTCATCGGCCAGTTCCTCATCTACAGTGATTTCAGATTCAGACAAAGAAGCTCTGTTGAATAAGCATAACACTCTAAGAGCTCTTCACGTTGACACAGGATCATTGGTATGGAACCAAACCATAGCCGAGTTCGCTTACGAATACATGGTTTCTCTTGAGGGTACAGATTATGATCCATGTAGCTATACTCTACTACACATGTCAGATGATCCATATGGTGAAAACCTGGCTGCCGGTACCAACTCTGATCCAGAAGACTTGGTGCAGTTGTGGTATGATGAAATTCAATATTATGACTACACGAACGTTACAGGTATTACACACGATGGATATGATGTTGGCCATTTCACCCAACTGGTTTGGGCTGATACCAGCGAACTAGGTTGTGCTGTTAAAAGATGTTCAAACGAAGCTGTTTACTTAATCTGTGAATACAATCCAGCTGGTAATATCATTGTCATTGGTACACCCGATGGTAACGAGTACGTTGAATTTGAACATAACGTCAGACCATTAATCTCGTCAGTTTCATCAACCTGAATATAAATGCCCTGATCGAGGTAAACATTATGTATTCATTTTTAATACGTTTGCTCCAGATCACTTGTTGATTGTGAAGCACTTTTGTTTTACAGCACTTTTTGGAAGTATGGAATCGACCTCTTACATCAAATGTAGTAAAAACCCTTTATTTCTCTTAGTCTCCGTTTTCTGTTGCGTTTTGAGTAGAACTAAACCTTTCATTTCTAATAGCATTTTAGAGTCTTAGAAGAAAGAGAACTTCTAAAATCTAATCAAAACACAGGTATCCAAATAACACACAAATCATTGCCGGTTGGTACACTAAAGCCATGTATTTTCTTCACACGAAATAGAGTGGTGTACGATAACTTTGAAACCGTTAGAGATAAGTATTGATTTCTCATACCTAAAGAAATTATAATGTTATTACTAAGGATAAGCACCAATCAATATTTAACAAGAGAGAAATATTTAGCAAACGCAAATATCACTTCCACTTAATACTCTTTTTATTTGAAGTCCATCAATATTTCATCAAGTACATTAAATAATTCTATATATTAAATTGTCTGTATGGATCATGTGACCAACGTTAGATCGTTTTATTTACTAAAATTCTGAAGATGATGTTTCTTTCACATATTAAACATCTAATTATCACTTGATGATGCAGGAACCTTTTACTTATTCAAGTAAGTGGTCACCAACACAGTTTATTCACATTATAAGATACCTGAATTGTGTTGGGAACAATGGAACCTCGAGAAATGATTGGACTTTATGTTGACGTACCAAATGTTGGGAAGGGTCAAATAAAGTATGTTGGACCTGTTGCCGATAAAAAAGGTACTTTCGTTGGTCTAGATTTGATGGCCAATATCGGAAAAAATGATGGCTCGTTTCAAGGTAAAAGATATTTCGCTACGCAGTATCCTCAAAGCGGACTTTTCATGCTATGGGAAAAGGTTGCTGGTTTGATTTTACACCACAATGCAGCGCCTTCAAAAAATGTGTCACTATCACCAACGCCGGTACGAATTTCAGAGAACCAAAGTGACCTTGGAACTCCTATTAACAGCGTTAACTCGTTCTCCAATGAGCATCTTGGAATCATCACACCAACCCGAGATGATAGGAATCAGATAGAAGCGGAGCTATTTCAATACAAGCGGCTGGTTGACGATCAAAGAATTGTTCTGGAGGAAATTCAGCTTGCAATTGATGAGTACGAACAAAGGCTTGAAACTACAGAACATGAGAAGGTATCTATCCAGAAAGAATTAGATCATGAAAAAGACAAACACGATCGATTAAAACAATTCTATGAAAAAGAGCATGAACAACTGTTAGCAGTGATAGAAGAACTACAACATGAAATCAACCGGAACACATCTGCTCTCTCAGAATTGATGAGTGATGGTAACGATGGAGGGAATCACCACAATGTTAAAAATCCAATAATTATACCGACACAAGAAGATAAAATGAACAACACCATGCATGATGATACACTATATGAAGAGCTCAAAGAGCAACTCCATGAACTACAACTTTATAAGGAACAGCAGGAGAAGCATAAACTTAAATGGGAGCGGGAAAAGGAACAATTGAAGATGCATAATACTTCACTATCAGCCGAATACAATTCCCTCAGCAATGAGCTCTCAAAATGTCAGCAAGAACTTGACCAAAAAGGGAAGCGCATACAAGATCTTGAAGATGAACTAAAACATGTTAAAAAAAACAACACTTTTGATCCCAAGATCGAAGAGAACATCCAATCACTACCACTTTACGATCCATCAAACAACACCACAAATTCAGTGGCAAAAGCCGCATCCGGTCGTTCTCTTTGGTGTGCTCTTTGCGAGAAAGACGGTCATGAAGCAGTTGATTGTCCGTTCGAGGACAAACTCTTCTAACTTCTTTTTGCCTTAACTTTATGTAACAATGTAGTATATCTGATATCTCAGCGCAAACTTATTTTCTTTTATTTATTTATTCATTTATTCGATACTGACTGAGCATCATTCCCTTTTCAACAAAATGCTCTTAATCATACGTTTCTAGCTAGTTGTCCTCTTTTAAGATGTCGAATTCTTTCTAAATGACTCACAAAAGATACTGCAGTTTTCTTTTTTTTTTTATTTTTTTAATTTGTTCAACTAGTCAGTCAGTCATCGATCTTTTAACATAAAATCAAAAAATTTCAAGATTTATAATCTTTCAACTAATATTAAATAGTTGATACATCAGTTAAGGCCAATTTCAAATAAATATGTCGTTCCTAGTACCTGTTGCTAGCAGTTTTGATTGTTTGGAATCAAAATGTTTTGTCTCTCTTGGTGGTAGGCTAATAATTGATGCCAAGAGTGTCAGTGTGGAAGAAGTTTTGCAATTTTTGAAGAGTAAAAAGTCTTCCGATTTTGTATCAATCTCGTTGAAATTATCATCAGGTCAGTACAGTGATGAATCCATTATATCACTTTTGAATTCTGGTATTTCTTGTCTATTTATATCAGAAAGTGAGTTTGGTAAGGAGCTTGAATCTATTGGTGTCCCAACTATCAGAATAGTTCGCCTGGTGAATGGAGCTTATGAATACCAATTTGGAAGCTTTGAACGTATTCAAGAAGATAGGTTGATTGCTTTGTCAGATATTAGCTTAGAATCATTCACAGACTCTATTTTGTCTAGTTTGAGGACCGACCGTGCAGATGGACTGTATACTACTTTGGTAGTGGATGAAAATGAGCGTTCGTTAGGTCTTGTTTATTCTAGCACAGAATCCATCAAAGAAGCTGTGAGAAGTAAGGCAGGGGTTTATTACTCTCGTTCCCGTAATGAGATCTGGCACAAGGGCGCTACTTCAGGAAATGTTCAGCAATTGTTATCGATTCAAACTGATTGTGACGGTGATGCTCTAAAGTTTGTGGTGAGACAAGGTGGCTCTGGATCCTTTTGTCATTTGGAGACTGAATCCTGTTTTGGAGATTTCAGATATGGATTAAGTGCTTTGGAAAGAGTTTTGCAGGACAGGAAAAACAACGCCCCAGAAGGCTCCTACACTAAAAGACTGTTTAATGACCCTGCACTATTGACTGCAAAAATCAAAGAAGAAGCTGAAGAATTGACGGAAGCTAAGGACAAAGAAGAAATTTCGTGGGAATGTGCAGATTTGTTTTATTTTGCAATGGTTAAACTTGTTGCAAATGATATTTCATTGAAGGATGTTGAATCAAATTTGAATATGAAACATTTGAAAATCACTAGAAGACCAGGGAATGCAAAGCCAAAGTTCATTGAAAAACCAAAGGAGGTAAAACCTGAATATACTCCTCAACAAATTCACCTGAATGTCGTCTCTTCTCAAAACAAGCAAGAAGTCAAAGCAGCAATTACAAGGCCTATTCAAAAGACTTCTGAAATAATGCACTTGGTTAACCCAATTATTGAAAACGTTATTAAAAATGGTGATAAGGCATTACTTGAACTCACTGCAAAATTTGATGGTGTTAAACTAGAAAAACCTGTACTCGAAGCTCCATTCCCTTCGACTTACCTAGAGGGTTTGACAGATGAGGTGAAAGAGGCTCTTGATATTTCTATTGAAAATGTCAGAAAATTCCATGCTGCACAAATGCAGACTGAGACTTTGGAAGTTGAAACTAGACCTGGTGTTGTTTGTTCTAGGTTCCCAAGACCAATTGAAAAGGTAGGTCTCTATATCCCTGGCGGTACAGCGATCTTGCCAAGTACAGCTTTAATGCTAGGTGTTCCTGCTCAAGTTGCCGGTTGTAAAGAGATCATTTTTGCCTCACCACCAAGAAAATCAGATGGTAGGGTATCTCCAGAAGTCGTGTACGTTGCAAGCAAGGTTGGTGCATCTAAAATTGTATTAGCTGGTGGTGCACAAGCGGTCACTGCAATGGCTTATGGTACAGAATCAGTTCCAAAGGTAGATAAAATTCTTGGACCAGGTAATCAATTTGTCACAGCTGCCAAGATGTATGTTCAAAATGATACACAAGCTTTATGCTCAATTGATATGCCTGCAGGACCTAGTGAGGTCTTGGTTATCTGCGACGAGCATGCTGATGTCGATTTTGTTGCTTCCGACTTGTTATCACAAGCAGAGCATGGTGTTGATTCGCAAGTCATTCTTGTCGGTGTTTCCTTGTCCGAAGCTAAAATTGAAGCTATACAAAATGCAGTCCACGAACAAGCTCTCAAGCTACCTAGAGTGGATATTGTTCGTAAATGTATCGCACATAGTTCTATTATCTTGTGTGATTCATACGAGGAAGCATTCAATATGTCAAACGATTATGCTCCAGAACACTTGATTTTACAAGTAGAAGATGCTGAGAAATATGTTAAGTTGGTTGCTCATGCTGGTTCCATTTTTGTTGGCGCTTACACCCCTGAATCATGTGGAGATTATTCCAGTGGTACCAACCATACCTTACCAACCTACGGGTACGCAAGACAATACAGTGGTGTAAACACCTCAACCTTTCAGAAATTTATTACTTCTCAACGCGTTGATTCTTCTGGTCTAGAACATATTGGGCGTGCTGTCATGGCAGTTGCAAAGGTTGAAGGATTAGATGCTCACAGAAACGCAATCAAGATCAGAATGTCCAAACTTGGCTTATTGCCACCTGATTTCGAATGATTTCGTGAAATTAAACATTCTACTTTCTCTATCGCTACCAGTTAGCGGAAATAAATTAGACGAAATATTTACACTCGTATAAATGATGATTCAGCTTAGACTATTTTGTTTCTTCTCCTCTTTAAGTCTTCATCCAGTACACCCTTCCTATAAATTTAATTTCCTTTCCATTATCAATAGTTTCGTCTTTCACGTGATTCATTGCTACCATTTTCACAACATCTACCATTCGTTCTCTTAGTAGTCAAGACTTTATACCATTGGGCAAGACTTCTCACAAAGTCATACTCACTGTCACAAGGAAATCCATTCCCGTTACAGCAACTCACTCCATACTTTCACTATGTTCCAACTTACCACACCTTTAAGAAATGCTGCCAAACAAACCATCAGGGCTCATAAAATATCGACACGCAAGGCTAGTCAGCCGTTGTTGCCTCCTCTCCAACTTTATCGCAGAATTCTAAGAGAGCACAGAAACTTGCCACAAGCTCAAAAAGAATTGGGTGATCAATATGTGAAAAGTGAGTTCAAACTTCACAAAGACACAGAAAACCCATTGTATATTGTTGGGTTTTTGGCTTCCTGGCAAGATTACTTACACATGATAACCAATGGTAGATGGGAAGAAGGAACCTTGTCGAGCGAATTCTTGGACAAAATGTCACCTGAACAAATTACTCAGCTTTATGAGCTAATGAAGGAAACTACCAATTTACGGTCAGGAAAGGAATAGGAATACCTTACTCTTTGAGTCTTGAAGCAGAAACTTGTTCACGTGATACCATTAAGCTTATGTAGATTATGATGAATTTTCAAATGCGAAAAAAAAAAAAATTTTTTTGTCAAGAATTTATCCTCTGCTCATCTCGTCAGCTTTAACGTCTAAAAGGAGTTAACATTCCTTTCTGTAGAATAACATAAATTTTACCTCCTGAACGTATTTTACTACATAGCAAGAATACTACCATGGTGCGGGATCAAATGCAAAATGGATTCTTGATCATTCCCTTTTTATTGCCACAAGTTGACAACATGACGGACAAGATTAAGAAATGCTCTCATTACATGTTTGTTAAAAAACATCAATCCAAGCTAGATAACGAACAGAACTGTCTGTTTTTAGTAAATCTACCTTTACTGACACAACTAGATAACCTTAAAAGGAATTTCCAGGAAATATGTCATCGATATGACACAGTATCTCATGTGCAAGATATATTATATCATGACGAATTTGGTTTACATGAAATAGATTTATCCTCTTTAACTTCATCACTTATGAGTTCAGATGATTTAGATGAAAAAAGGTATACACCTAGAAATACAGCATTATTGAAGTTTGTTGATAAACAATCTGTAGAAAATTGTTGGAATTCTCTAAGGAAATATGCCTCGAGCAAGAAGGAAAACCGTATTACGTGGGAGTTCCAATCCCCATCAATCGAAACATTCACTGCATTTTACCGCCCACTTCCTGTAGATTATTTGAAGGAAGATATTTACGAACACATGGAGCTTTTCGAACAAAGGGAGCAGCAGGCACAGGAAGAGATCCAATCAACGATTGTGGATGAAGACGGATTTACTCTAGTCGTTGGTAAAAACACGAAGTCATTGAATAGTCTGAGAAAGAAAATTTTGAATAGGAACCCATTATTGAAGAATGAGAAGCCAAAAAGATTACCTACTATGGTGGATAAGAATGCCAAAAAAGATTTCTATAGGTTCCAAGTTCGTGAAAGAAAAAAGCAAGAAGTTAACGATCTACTTTCAAAATTCAAACGTGATCAAGAGAGAATTAAAGAAATGAAGGCAAGGAAAAGATTCAATCCGTATACATAAAATTAATAGAAATTTACATATTCAATTTTTATCACTTAAACTTGGAGTATATATTGATTTAAAGTCGTCCTCCTGGAGTTGCTGCCATTTCGCCAATTTCCTCAAAATCACCTCTCTGCCTTAACATGATGGCAGGATGTAGACCTTGTTGCCTCAAAGATTTGAAAATTTGCACTGGTTTTTCATCTAATTCTAGCACACGTTCCTGGTCTCCATAGCAAATTACTAGTACATGTTGTTTCCAGTCTGCTTCATTCAAATTATGTCTCTTCATTGCATTTTTTAGAACCTTTTCACATGAATCCTCTTTTGAGGCACGCAATTGTTTCATCGGTTCAGAGCTAGGCATTGCTGAAGACACAGCAGTATGCCCAGTGATGTTAGGTGATGAAGACACACGACTACTTACTGGCGTGTTCGAAGCGGAACCTGACTTAACTTTCGGAGATGATGGATGTCCATAGTTACTAACTGGTTCTTTCTCAATACCTGCTTGAGAGGGTATTTGGTGGACAGAATGAGGCGTTGTCATGGACGAATTTGTGTGATTGTTTCGCCTTATAATCTCTAAAACATCCAACCTAAGTTGGGCGTAATTAGATTGGAATTCTTGCAATTTCTCATTAACCGTCTGATGTAATCCTTTTATTGTCAGAACCAGTTCTTGTTCCGGAACTTGTTCCCGCGTATACAACAACTTGTTCAGAGAAGCTTTTAGATGAACAGCACTTACTTTATCTGGGCATAATTCTTTGCAATCTTGCAGCGTAATCTCTCCTAGCATTGACTCTGTGATACCATGTTGTCGTATCTTCTCCAAAATGTAATCTGTATCTGATTCCAAATTCAGTTCTTTCTGAACTTTCTTGCAGAGATCTTCCGTTGTACAACCTGCTAGCGATGACATGAATATTTCTTAATTACCAGTCTCTATATTTACAAATGCTCTCATCATTCGATTGTGTACAACAATTCCAAGCCTTTTTTTCAATTGCAAGTTAATTTTAGAACCTCTATCCGTTTTTGTTCCCGTAGAACAAAAACGACAAAATAGAAAAACTATACTATGTACTTCTCTCACCATCGAACATCCCAACTACTCTTTCGATATCCTTTATCAAAATATACTCCAAAGTGCATTATTTTACAATGTACACACATTTATATACAGTTAAAATTCGTTCCTATACTCAATTTCTAAAATCTTGTATAGCTTCTATTTTTCCGACCTTTCCTTCCATATATCGTCCGACGTACCTCTTGTTTCCCTATTAAGTTTCCATTGATCTCTGTACCATTCTTGAACCTTCACAGGGTCTCTGTTATACATCAAACAAAATTTGAACTTGTCGAATTCTTTCAGACATTCGTTTAATGATCCATATCTATAATAATGTCTAAATTGTCCTCCCAGACTGAAACAAGCCGTAAGTTGATCAAACGCATCAGTGCATGACATCTGAGTAGGATACTTTGACGACATTTTGTCTGATTTTCGATATATCCTGTAATAAATATATATGTTCACGAAACTTTACCTATTGATATTTCGAAGCTCTAATTGAAAAGAAAGCATTCAATTCATTTTGTTGAAAAGAAATAAAAAAATGAAGTTCCTTGAAGTGTTCTATTGTTACTAATTGCGTATATATATATATATATATATTAAGAATGTATAATGATCAAAAGCATTGCTTCGACTAGATTAGCAGTTAGAGGAGTTTTCATTAGGACAATGAGTAGTGGTAATTGGAATGGAAATTTAACAGCATCTCAATTGCATGTTCTTCGCGATAAAGGGACAGAGAGGCCAAATACAGGCAAATACTTGCACAATAAGGAAAGTGGAGTATATCACTGTGCTAACTGTGATCAGGCATTATACAAAAGTGAAAGTAAGTTCGATTCAGGATGCGGTTGGCCAGCGTTTTACCAAGAATTGCCTGATTCTTTGAAATATGTACGCGATGATTCGCTAGGGATGGTGAGAACAGAAATATGTTGTAGCAGGTGCGGTGGTCACATGGGACATGTATTTGAAGGAGAGGGATGGGATAAAATCTTCAATCTTCCTGCAGACAGAAGACATTGTGTGAATAGTTGTAGTTTGAATTTCAAGAAGGATTAGTAATTGTCTCTGCTAGGGGTTGCAATGAAAAAGAAGGGCAACAAGAGAGAGATTGTGTGTGTATGTGGTTTATGCGATTTTTTTTATTCTATTTTTTGATTATTTAAGGCTAGTTTAATGAAAATACACGGACGTTGTAAATTGTTCAGTCTCTGATCATATTGTGGTCCCCGAAAGGATTTCCAGATTGCACGGAGATTTCTTCCCCGCGAGCGTTGTCAGTATCAGAAGATTCAAGTGAGCTATCTGATTCATAAATTTCTGCTGCTTCCTCTTCTTCCTCTTCTTCCTCTGAATCACTGTACACTGCCTCATTAGCAAGCTGGTCGTATTTTGTCAGAGCGTTTACCAATTCCTCGTTCGCACGAATAAAGGAGCCGAGAAACTCGCCCTCTGTTATAAGTTGAAGATAGCGGAGAACCTTTCTTCTCATTGCCCTGGCTTGGATGAATTTCGCAGTGCATTCCTCGTTGTCCGTCGAATACGTACCTTTTGGTAATGCCATAATAAGATTTTCCAGCGATATTGCCGTTGCCAAGGAATCACTGATCAATAATTTAATCTTGGGGGCCTCCTTTTCTAAGTTTATGCGAGGAATACCATATCGTTCATCTGCAGTCACCGCGCTGTTATCTGCTTTATCATCAAGAAATTTCTGTTTACTTCTCTTGGTTTTCTTCCGTTCAGAAATCTCGTTTTGGCCAGCCTTTTTCTGAAAGTTAAACGTCCCTTTTGTGGTTTGGTAGAGTTCCTTGAACCCCTTGGCTTCAGGGTGTTCTTTCAAATATTTGTACCAAGCAACTTGATAGGAAATACTTTTCTTCCTGATTCTTGCCTGGTAAATCCCATCACCTCGTGCCATCGCATTCAAAACATTGTTCAACTTGAAATCTCCATATAGGTCTGGTAACCGAATCAATTGTGAAACAAACAAATTGAGTAGATCCAATGCTCTAGATTGCTGCTTGATATCACCATACTTTAGCTTCTTCCTAATAGCTCTTGCAGCCTCTTTTTGATTTTCGCTTTGGTTACCCTGCTTAATTATATGCAAAATGTCTGCTAGCTCTACCTCCAGGGTGGTCTCCCCATCAACAATCGCCCTGTTGATGCTATCCGTCACTGCTGTATGTGGATGATCTGTGAAAAATCCCATCAATGCCTTCAGTTCTTTGCTCGCTCCTCAACGACAACTTCAATTCCAAGTTCCTTCTTGTTATATAAACGGTTATGTTCAAAGATCCACAGCACTGCTCTATCAATTAATAAATTGATTATACTTTTGCTTACTCAAACTGCACCTGATTCTGCTAAACAAGATCAAATTAACAATCTTTGATTTCTTTGATTGTTTTTTAGTTACGTACGACCTTTGGTGATTTAAAGGGGAAAACACCTCGTTGGATAACGGATTTTCTAGTTATTTCGTTATCATTTGACGCATTGTCAAGTAACGTGATCTGCACGTGATGTGTTACGTTCAATTACATAAATAAACTCACACTTTCTATCTCCTTATACTCACTATCCTATTACTGAGCTCCATGACTTCCACCTTTTCGTATACGAACAACAATTCCAGAAACAAGTACATCGTCTACAACTACTGATAATCAAGGGTCATCTATTCAATTTGTAATTTAATTATTGGTCAGCAATCATAGACACCTAATAAAGATTCCAGATTTTTGATTGCATTTCTTCTCGCGGTTTTTTAGCTTTTTTTTTTTTTGTTTTTTTTCTTTTTCTGTCACAGGATCGGCCTTTCAATTTTGCTTTCGTTGATATATTTTTCTACATATGAGAAGCATTTGCAGTTCGTTTAAGGTTTGTAAATGTTTAAACTTTAACTCAAATCAACAAATTAAAAGTTTAAACAGTAAACAAAAATGGTTAGCGCAACTACTATCAATCGCGTTCAAGCTTTAATTCAATCCAATAAAATTTTTGTTGCAGCTAAGACTCACTGTCCATATTGTAGAGCGACATTGAAGACTTTGTTCGAAGACAAAAAGGTGAGTAAAGATTTGGCCACTGTTCTGCAATTAGATACGATGGATGATGGTGCAGAAATTCAACAGGCATTGTTAGAAATTAGTGGACAGAGAACTGTTCCTAATATCTTCATCGGTGGACAACACATTGGTGGGAACTCAGACCTACAAGCGTTGGATGCTTCTGGACGTTTAGATGCTATGTTGGCATCATTGTAAGAGCTCTGCATGCCGAAGACAACGCTTAACTAATTTGAATAAATGGATGTCTTTTAGCGTGATATAGTTACCTATCTAGTAATAGAATACTTATTATTTCCCGTTTAATAGGACGAAGAATTTACTAAATAAAGAAAACATTTTAGAAGTGTTGGTGCGGTTATAAGATAGCGGCACCAATGGCGAGGATACCTGCCGCGAGTTTATTGAATGTGATATGGTTGGCTTCGTTGACAAAGGTTGAGATGGTAGACGTAGGTAATGAGGATGATGCTGATACAGCTGTTGATTCGACGGCAGCGGACGTTTCCGCGTCATTTGATTCAAGGACAGTAGTAGTGGTTGCTGTTGTAGTTTCAGTATATGCATCCACTTCAGTTGCTTGTAGTGTTGTAGTAGTGGCCGTTGCAGTAGTTTCAGTAGATTCTTCCACATTAGTTGCTTCAAGAGTAGTAGTGGTGGTAATCGCGGTAGTGGCAGCGGACATGTTATCATCACTTGATTCTATGGTTGTAGTAGTGGTAGTAGCAGAAGTTTCTACGTTATTTGCTTCGAGGGTACTTCTAATAGTAGTAAAAATGGTTGCATCAGTTGCTTCCAGCCCATTGACGCTCGGGGTAGTTGTACTGGTAGTTACAATAGTTACATCAGTTGTTTCCACTGCATTTATATTAGGAACAGTTGTTGTTGCGGCAATTGCAACAGTTGCAGAAGCTTCTGCAGCAGACAAAGTGCTCCATGCTGAAGAAATCTCGTCATCTGTAGCCGTCACAATGTCTCTCGTGATTGTCACGTAAGTCTCAGACTCTACAACACTCGTAGTAGCAGTACAAGCATTGTTCTCACATGACGTGATAGTAATGGTGACGGTGGTTTCCGTTGGAGACACTACAATTTCAGACAATGGACATGTGGTGGTGTAAGAAGTGACAACGTCAAGGTAGGTGCTCGTAACAACACTTACACCGTACACAGTTGATAGAGGACAATAGGTCGTATAAGATGTAACGACATCGTTTTCGGTGATAGTAACCACACTGACAGAAGGAGCAAGAGTTGACGTGACCTCTGCTGGCTCAGTCACAGATTCAGTCAAAGACATAGTAACAGAATTGCTAAAGTTTGCAGACGCAGTGATAGATTTAATATTTTCTCCCGCTGCACTCATAACGGTCGTAGTGACAATTGGCAGAGCGCTCGATGCAGATCCAGCGGCACATGTTTGAGCCAATACAGAATCATACGTTATTTCTTCACCTTCATACGTCAAATGGAACACCTCATATTGATCCCACGAAATCAAAACGTTCTCAGATGAACCATCCGCTGAGAAGACAATCATACCAGATTGTAAGATGTCACAGTCAGAAACGCTTGTCTCCGAAGAAACAGTAACGGTTAAACCATTAGCGTCTGCCTCCACCGTGACATCGTCTGGATAATCTCTAAAGTAGTAGTACACGTCTAAGTATTCATCGTAGTCAATATCAACATGGTAGCTACCTGCTGATACCAGGGACGCACCTGCTGCTAATGCTAGCGATGCTATTTTGAAAAAGGATACCATAAGAAACTTATATAGAAGCGCGGTGGAACCAACTCTATTTTATACTTTTTTTTTAATCAGGGCTTGTATCTGTTAAAACTTGCTATGAATTGTCGTACTACATCTCTCAAGGGTTGAGGTTGTTTGTTATATATATGAATAGTACAACATACCCCGGTCAAAATTCAATCTGCCTTTTTTGGCTAAAGGTAATAATTATCATCAATCAAAAATCCCAGTTACGTGGATAGTGTTTTCCCCTGTGCATTTGCATTTGCTTGCAGCAACTTTGCAGTAATTTTTCTGTGACATCAAACTTAA
The DNA here is from genome assembly GCA_030569915.1 of Kluyveromyces nonfermentans. Lineage (NCBI taxonomy): Eukaryota > Fungi > Ascomycota > Saccharomycetes > Saccharomycetales > Saccharomycetaceae > Kluyveromyces > Kluyveromyces nonfermentans. The sequence continues at coordinate 164,323 of JAJLUD010000017.1, forward strand.
TTTTTTTTTTTCATTATAATCGCTGCGCACTTTCTGGTTCCTAAAAACAACATCTCATTTCATATTTCAGAAATTCTTCTTCTCTCATTTCAACTGCTCATCTTACAAGCTAGGCTATTTGCGGGTTCAGCACTCTTCTAACTTGTAAGTAGCTAGCTGCTTTACTGTAGATTGCAACGCATCTGAAAAAATTACAAAAATGCACACACGTAGGCAAAGCACATGCAAAATTAAGGTTTTGAAATTTCGTGTAATTTTTTTCTTTGTTTGTCTTAGAAAAGATCTGAGAAATCTCAGGACATATGCTCGGGCGTATCAGGCACAAAGGTACCGCACAAAATATGCTTGGTCCTAAGTAAAGATCGTAAGGTTTTTGCACATGACGCAAAACAATGAACTTCGCACAAAGTCTAAAAGGGGCAGATAAGGCGAAGCGAAATTGAATGTATAGCAAATAGAAATGAGTGTACACTATCGTTAACGAAGGTTAAACAAATAGACAATCGTATGGTTTACTTCGTCGAGCGGTATGTAAATTGAGAAAGTAGTGTAAATGTGTATAGAATATATTCAAGCGGAGATTAGGGAGTAGGTTGGTCCGGATAAAGGACAGTTCCATGGAACTCAGTTTTGGTAAAAGCTTTGGCTCTTTTTCTGTGAAGGGGGTTTGTTGTATTTTGAGAGGCTGTATCATGTGATCTCCATTGCTCGATTTTATTCTGGATCAGGGCAATGTCATCAAGGTGATATCGTTTCCTTTTGCCTATGTCACACATGAAGAGCAACAATTTCAAAGTGTAGTATGCATCATTACCAGCATTGTGCATATATGCATGTGGGATTTCCATAAGACGTAGCGCTTTCCCCAGGCCAGATCCGGTGGAGCCATACATAGATTGGAAAAGTTTCATGGTGTCAAAAACTGGGATTTCAGGGACCCTTATTTTCAAGCTATTAAGCCATTTTAGATCTCCTGAAAAACCATGCCCTACGAAAGCACGCGAATATTGAGTCGAGGATGAAACGTCCATCATATATTTGTCTATAAGATTTTGAACAAAAAGTTGACAATGTTTTAAATCCATTATTTTGGTTTTACCCAATAAATATTGGAACTTATGGTCAGGTGTGTACTGAGTATTGCGTAAAGGAAGTGTCTGTTCGATGATGATATGATGATTAATAAATTGTGGGCCTGTGATAGAAAATTCATCACTTTCTGTCCTTGGATCCCAAATGGAGATACCTACCTCTGTTACAATGTTTGGGTTCTTTTCCCATGCTTCAATATCGATACTCATACAAATAGTGCTACGAGTTTGAATTTTTCTCAAAACATCCGTGAACTCAATCCATTTTGGTGTTCCAGGTAAATTAGTCACTCTAGGTATGTGCGACGAGGTGATTTTCCGAATTAGTTCTTTGTCGTCTTGCTGTGCAGGCGAAAGAGCATCGATTTTTGATTTTAAACTTTGTTGTGACACAGTGTTTAGTTTTTGCAGGTTGTGTGCTAATTCTTTTAAATATTTATCAATATGCTGATTAAGAGTTTTATTCCTTGGCGACAAAATGATGCTGTTGCCAGGATTCTTTTCGTATGGTTTCACACTGGAGACAGTTGGCTTCGCATCAATGGGTATTAGTCTTAGAAGAGCATTTTGATACAAATTTATTGCCTTTCCTACTTTTCCGAACGAATTACGGGCCTGTGGCATTGAATAATAATTTGATTGGAGGTTGCTGTTGGACTTTAATGAACGTTCAGAGGTTGCTCTGTATGATTTTTGAAAAACCATCGGTTCGATGAGTATGCAAAGAGGAGGAAAAAAAACAACTCCTGCGGGAAATTTATATTACAGACTTGCAAAAAATCTGTTTCCACTGAAACTATATTCAATATTCGAGGAAAGGATGTATGATATCGTTGGGTATATCTTTGCTAAATCAATGTCTGTACAACGTATCAGCTGCAATGTTGAGAGCATGTTGAATGCATCGAAAAAAATAAAAAGGACCAATGAAGATAAATTCTTAATCATTACAAACGACAAATACATTTATCAACAGAAAGCACGATGAGCTTTGAAGATTGAAAGAAAAAACTCGACATATTGTAACGTCTGCATATCCAATGCTATCTCTTTCCTCGGAAATATGTGTTTTTGCTTTTCTTTTGGTCTTTTTCTTCAATATGTATTCGCGATTCAGTTTCTCTAACATGTTCAAAATCGTCCAGGTTTCGCTGTCTTCTCTGTCCTATATCGCACATAGTTAGAAGTAATAATAAGGTGAAATATGCATCATTGCCACCATTATGAAGGTCCGAATGAGGTATAACACATAGTTTAAGTAATCTTTCTAAAGTACTTCCTCTTGAATACATTTTTTCAAAGAGTTTGTATGTATCAATAATATTGATATTTTCAGGAATCTTCAAGCATATTGATTGCAGCCAATCGAGATCACCAGATATACCGTGTCCAACCACGGCTCTCGTCCAGGAATGTTCCTCAGGACTATGTGGAATCAGATAGTAGTTAATCAGAGATTGAACGAATATAACAGCATCTCGTAAAGAGAGGTGCTTCGATTTTCCTAATTGGAAATTATCTTTAGCATCTGACACATATCTGCCATTTCTTAAATGGCGGGATTCTTCGATGATAATATGGAATGTTCTTATAATAGGAATCACTGAGTGTTCTAAATTCTCCCTAGGATCGTAAATAGAGATACCAATCTCGGTAATAATGTCGTTGTTGCGCTCGAATGCCTCTAAATCAATTGAGAACAGGATCGTTTTTCGAAGATTGACTATCCTAATTGCCCGCTCCCATGACTTCCATTCCGAGGAGCCAGGGACACATAAGCATGTAATCTTTAAACTATTCATCGCATTACGTTTTGCACGCTCATACCATTGTTGGGAATTATCTTCCGAATAATCATCCACACCATCAAGTGTATCGGAGAAATGCCCTTCCTGTATACGAGAAAAAATATTTTCCAAACGGCTTAATTCTTTCTGAAGCCTGTCTTGCTGTGTCTCGTATATCTTTCTAAACTCATTTCCAAGATCACGAAGATAATGATTCACCAGTTTCTCTGTGACAGGTTTCTTTATGTACGAATTTTGCTTGATACCTTTAAAATGGATGCTATGTTGCCAATTAAGCTGCTTGGACTCTTTTAACAATTTGTTCTTCTCCTTCCGTACCCTGGCTCTCGCTTCATAGTAAGCAATTGTCGACATTTTTTACCTTTCCACCTTGTGCCAACCAAAGAAACGGAAGTAGTCCTTGGTGCATCCAAATATGTATAAAAATCAAACTAAACCAAGTCTCACTAAAATGCGAAATTTATGCGAAATTTACCAAAGTAGTATCAAGCACTTATATGGTTCAATTTCAACATCATTCTACATGAACAACTCCTCTTTGAAAACCTCCGTCGATCGTTTCGAGATCAAGTTTAACCTGTTCTTGGTGAAATTCCAGAATAGCTGGAGATCAAAAATCAGCGTGACAAAACTCCATACACCACACCACGCACATTTTTTAGTTTTTTTTTTGAGAGAACATCGCCGATGAGATGAGTACATTCATGATACTATCTTGTTCAACCAACTGATTCAACACTTTTCGGTTAATTCAAAGTCAACTAAGACTGAGGAAGAGTGTATTAGAAATTAAGTATTTTTCGAGTAATAGTTTGTCGAAAGAATTTGCACTTGTTCGTGACATCGATAAAAAAATTAAATAGGATCCTTTACAAAGCAGTAGGAGGAATATTGAATATTGTGCAAGGAAAGGAAATCTTAAATTAGGAAGATTTTTGACGACAGAACTTACGATAGCAAATTAAGATTTTTGATTGATTATGTCTGAATCCGAATGTACCGTAGCCAATGTGGTGGAAGAAAAGCCAAAGCTAGTATTAGCACCGTTACCAACAAAGTCACCATGGGAGGAAACAAACCAAACGGGTGTTAAATCTTTGAACTTATCTGAGATAGTTGCAGCCAAAAACAAGCAGCAGGAGAGTCACAACAAGTCTCGTAGTAAGGTGACGCCATCGATTACTGGTAAAGAGAAGTGGGTGCCTTTAACTGCTGATATTGTAGTAAAGGACAAGATTTCAGATGGTTTCAAGACCAAGAAGGCCAAAAGTAAGGCAAGAAAGGAAAAGCCAAAATCAAAGACTAAGCCAAAGACAAAGGATATCAAACAGAAGAAGGATCAAGAGGAGCAAAAACAACAGAAGAAACAAGAGCGGGGTCAAAAGACTAGGAAGGAAGAAAGCAACAATGAGAACAAATTCTCATCCAAAACGTCAAGTGCAGCAGAAAATGAAAACAGCAAGGTAGCTTCTCTATCCACTGAACAACACGAAAAGAAACAAGAGAAATCCCATCCATCTAATCGTCGCTTCACACCATACTCAAAACCGTTCATTCCAAAGGGAGAAAACGGTGTCAACCATCCCTCCAATACTCAATCGCATAGTTACCATCAAAGTCGTAACAATACAAACCATGGCAAAATACAACGTGGATATTCGCAGGGACGCTCTTTCTACCAACATTCCAACGCTTACACTCCATCCTTCGTTCTTGTGGCAGAAATCGCTCGTCAAATCCAGTACTATTTTAGCATAGAAAACCTGTCAAAAGATTTGTATTTGAGATCCCAGATGAACGGAGAAGGTTATGTACCATTGGCGTTGATTTCAAGATTCCACCGCATGCTAAACTTGTCTTTTGGTGATGTGGGTTTGATTTTGGCTGCCTTGAGGGAACTAAAGGTTTCCCCAGAGTCAAATATCGAAATCTCCAAACTGGCTGTCCCATTCGAAGATGTTCCTATGAATCCGCTTTTCCAATACGCACTACGTTCTACCGTTTGGACCTCTGAGAACTCCCAGGATTCTTTGCAATTCCAAACCCTAGAAATCAAAGATGATGAACTCGAACTATTTAAAATCGAACCAATTAACCCTCCTATGAATTCAACACATGGCTTGCCATCATCTTATAAACTTTCAACTGTTTGAAAATTATTATCGAAAATGACCAACCTAAATTATCATGTTTTCTTGTGTTTACCCAATATCTTTGCATGTACATTGACCATATAATATTGATTTATATATTATTCCAATTTTTTTTTTCTTAAAGCTTTATTATCTCTGAAACTTTTCAACTTCAAACAAATTAGGGAGTAATGGAAGAATAATGCATTTAATTTAGTAGTTAGAGTACATTTCTGGTTCCAGTAATGAGTTATCAGGCAGTTCCTATCGTATCTTCTAATATAAATGATGCACAGTCTAGACGAAATATTGCAGGATGGTATTTTTACTGTTTTTCCAGCGAACCATTTATTGTGAGTGTCGTTTCGACATATGTACCCCTCTTATTAGAACAATTTGGACGAATAAACGGTGTAAAGTTAGACGACCACATGTCACCATGTGAGCCAAATGATGATAAATGCGTGCTATCTCTTTTTAATGGGAGATGGTTTGTCGATACCTCAAGTTTTGCACTTTATACGTTTGCAGTAAGCGTTTTGTTTCAAACACTTCTAGTTATCAATGTGTCCGGTGTAGTAGATATGTGTCAAAGCGTGGAATTTAAGAAGAAAGTATTGCTTGCTTTTGGGATAACAGGTAGCTTATCTACGTGGCTCATCGGAGCGTTGAACACGAACCAATACTATGCTTTACCTGTTCTTGCAATTGTAAGCAACTGCTGCTATGGTGTGATCAATGTTGTTGGAAACTCGCTGTTACCGACTTTTGTTAAAGGTGTGGTACATTCTGAAAACCAAGGTGAGATTGATTCTCAGACTTCGATCATCAGCGGGAGAGGAGCATCATATGGGTATGCGAGTGCGTTGTATGTTCAACTGATTTCAGTTTCATTTCTACGCCGTTCAGAAATAAGCGATAGTTTGCAGGTTGCAGTTTCGGCGGTTGGTATTTGGTGGTTAATATGGCAAGTACCGATAGCTATACTATTAAAGGATACAGAGGATCTTTCACAACAAAATTACCATAAGTTCGTATGGTCTAAAGCACCTAGCTATATGGTATATGGGTGGCATTCGCTGGGCGAAGCCCTTAGACATGCACGTCTATTACGTGACGTTGTAACCTTTATTGTTGGATGGTTTATTATCTCAGATTCTTTGACAACAATAAATTCCACAGCAATGCTATTTGCTAAGACTGAATTGAAAATGACTGCTGTAAATCTCATTTTCTTAAGCAGCATAACTATGATAATGGCAATAGTTGGTGCTTTTTATGTTCCTAAACTACTGACGGAATATATGAAATTTTCTTTACAAAGGGTTTTGATTATCATTATCATATGGTCTAGCGTAATACCATTTTACGGTATGCTAGGCTTCATATTTGAAAGTTTTGGCTTAAAACATAAATTTGAAATGTTTGTTCTAGCATTATGGTACGGTGTCTCCTTAGGGAGTTTGGCTGCTGTTTCACGCTCGATCTTCAGTTTGATTATTCCACAGGGCAAAGAATCTACATTCTTCAGTTTGTTTAGTGTGACAGATAAAGGTTCTTCAATTGTTGGGCCTGTTATAGTAGGTATGATCACTAACAAGACTCATAATATCCGTTATGCATTCTACTTACTATTTTCATTACTTATTGTTTCTCTTCCAGTATTTTCTGCATTGGATGTCGAAAGGGGGAAGAGGGAAGCCAGGCAATTGTCTACGATGTAGAAGAAACACGCCAAATTTTGATTAGACCATCGTCACCACCTGAGGCAAACATGCATTGGTTGATAGGGTTCCATGCAACAATGTTGCAGATTTTTGATTTAGAATGAGAAGGGTCTTCCAAATGGGCGGAAATTACTCCTATTATATTACCATAGTATCTATCCCATAGATAAATTTTTCCGTCTTCAGAACCACTGGCGATGAAATTAGAGTAGTACCCAAAACATGACCTAATAATAAATTGTGTTTGTATTTGTCCAATATAACGCTGTACTAAAATGTCTCTTTTGTAGTCCCAAAGTTGAAGCTCTTGGTTTTGTATAGAAACTAATACCAAAGATGATAAACTAGAATCGGGTCCAGGAAGAGACAGTTCCGGGAATTGCATCCCTGTCATTCGCTTACCGATGTATAGTCTTTTGATTCTTGGTGTTTTGATTGGTGCATTCTCCGTGATCCTTTTCTTAAACCCTGAAATGTCAAAGATATCAATGTAATTTTCGTTATTCATAACAATAAGATCACGATCATCACTGGAAATTTTTATATCGTGAACATGAGGGAAAAGCGTATATAATTCTTCACTCATAGTTTGAGAAATCCTTAAAACCACTGTATTAGTCTGTATATCATAAACTATGACATCTGAGTCAGGTGATCCCAAGACAATGAAGTCTTTCAAGCATGGATCATGGAACCAGTCTGCACACCACAACCGCATTGTTTCAGACGACTGAGGAGAATTTCCATTAAGAGAGTTCAAAGAATTATTATTTCCACTATTAGAATCAGGAATGTTGAGAAATGGAACAAAGACTGATCCAACAGGTTTTAATTGATTGTACTCGCAAAGATAACCGTCGTAAGTAGGTTGAGATATCTGGTTCAAATCATATATTTTTGCAGAGGAATTAATTGAGCATGCAACAAGTTTGGTGCTATCAGGTGAGAACCTTAAGTACAAAACGGACTGACGAGTATCGGAACAGACACCATGAATCTCGAAGTTTTTTGTGACGTCATATATAATTATCTTTCTTTCATATTGTTTGGATGGGCTTGCGCTGGCTAAGAATCGCCCATCTGGTGAGAATTGTAGGAACCAAATTTCATCGTTGTTTGTACTTAGAGTCTTGACATTTTCAAAATAAAAATTTGTCAACTTGCTAATATTATCTTGTAGTAAATTATACGGAATATTCTGTTGTCCTTTGTTGTTACCCACCGGGTCAACATAGAAACTGAGAAGATCCTTCGATTTCTGATACTGTATAGATTGTTTGAGAAGTTGAATAAGCCGACCTCTAGGTACCAAATCATTCGGATTGATATACCTGGATATTTGCTTAAATGTAGATTCCCTAGTGACGAATAAGTCAGGTGATTGACCACATGCAATCAAAGTTGAAAGTTTCGATAACAGTTGATCAGGTTGGAAATACATCGAGCTCGCATCCGTATCCAAATTCTGTATGTCGGTAGAGCATTTTACCGACTGAAGAGTAAGTAATGAATCCCAAATAGTGATTGTTGGTCTAATCACAGATCGTAATAATTCTAAAGCCATCCTTCTATCCGTTGACAGGATTTCAGAAAACAACAGCGTTTGTACAGCGACAAGCATTTCAACGCATACACTTAGTTTTATTACGTCTACTTCTTGCCAGTGTCCTAATTGCTTCATTATTTCATTTAATCTTTCATATTCAACCATGAAATGTCCAATGGCAGACGTCGTTGTACCCTTTGAAGTTGGGAGTTCGATATGACTTAAATCACCAGATATTTCTGCAGCCTCTAAAAACAAAGGTAGTTTAAATAAAAGTTCCAACGTACATAACTCGCATCTCCCTTCCTCGATTGCAGCGAAAAGAATTTTTACTTGTTTCGATTCTACCAATACTCCTCCACTTTCTTTCTGCAATAACAATGCACTTTTCTCATAGCCAAGTTGCTGTAGTGCATCAATAAGAAGTTTAGTCAATTGTATTTTGTCAAAAATCTGATCTTGATCTCTATGGTCAAGTTCTGGAAACGGTTTTTTAGTGTATGGAGGCATGAAATAATCTTGAGAACTTACACCTGTTGGTATGGATGAGGCAACTTCAGGATCATTTTTTCTGCTATTTTCTATTGCCATTATTATCTACTGTCTTAATATTCACTTTCCTGTAAAAGTTACTACCTGATTCAATCAGGCCAATAGGATTAGGTGATAAAAGTTTAAGGGGATGTTATAACTACTTCCTTTTTAAATAATTTGATAGTTCAAAAAAATGCCAAAACTTAAATGGAAAGAAAGAAAAAGGTTATTAAAAACAGTTCACCATCAACAATGACAGCAATTGACTATGGTGCAGATCAAGTTGCTGTAATTGTGAAACAAGTAGAAAGTTTTATTACTGAAAATATCTGACTAAAGAACTATTATACAAAATTGTTGTTATGGCAAGATAGAGAGTACCTTTGCTATGCATTGATGCCAAAACATTGTACCAACAATGCTATAAAGAGCATCTTATAATTCTCTGATTGTTATTCAGTACTCTGAATTCAGAGCGCACAATGCAGCACCAACACCTGAGCCGTCCTTTGCGATCACTAAGTGAACATCACGCTCATCTTCAGAGCCGATAGGAGAAAGTGCCAGAGCATGTCGCATCATAGACCTAAATCCAGGATAGTGTTCTACAACACTACCATCGCAACCGATTATTGCTTGACTGTGATAACCTCGATTTAAAGCATTGGTCTTTATAAGAATAGCTGCGATAGGTACGATGGCCAGATAGGCAGCTCTCCTAGATATTGCCCTGACGAGACGCTGTACTTGAATACGCTCCTGAAGAGTTGTTTCCCAACATATGCCCTTTAAAAGGGCATTTCTAGTATTTTCTAAACCATTCTCAAGGGAGTCTACCTCAATATGAGATAGAAGCTCTGTTGTGATAGAAAATGGTGCCTTTTCGATGGTAGAATCCTTAAGATTGATGAGGTTCTTTTTCGCAAGATCTATCAGGATGTTTCTCAAAATTTCACCCAGATATAAACCGCTAATTCTTTTCTCGAACATATGATATCCAGGATTTGTTGAAAAACGTTTGTCTAACAATATGTCGTATTCAGTAGTTGGTAGACAGGTAAGGTCATTATCGAACGATCCCCACTCAGTATTGACGCACATATGAGTTTTCCCTGCCGCTATAAGCTCCTCTTTTCGTTGGCCCAATTTGTGTATGTTTTCGATCTTTTCCATGTAACAACCATTAGTGCCGGTTCCGAAAATACATCCAAGCACACAATCATCGCGACTCTGTGCTGGATCGTTATGGGCGTAAGAAGTTGAAAGCAACGTTCCTGTCGTATCATTGGTCAATGCAACTACATGAACATCGGGCAGCCCTATGTCGTTCAACTCCTGTTGAAACATTGCAGCAACGTCTTTCCCCACCATATCAGCAAGTTGGAATCCTTTTGTCCATCGTATCAATATACCACTCTTTAAAGACACTTGATCTACAGGATACGAAAACGTAAATCCCATTTTCCACTTTCCGTACAACTGGTCTTTATGGTACTTATTCAAGAACTGATAGGTTATTAACGCTAGAAGCTTAAACAATTCCTTTCCCGTTACAGCTTTATCCTCGTGGAAGAAATAGGCTGGAATACTTGTCTTCTCTTGCTGAATATTGGATCTATGATTTCCCAATAACTCCACAGAACAAACTCGAAAATTCGTCCCTCCCAAATCAGCGGCCAATAATGTGACCCCATTCTCATTGCCTCTTGGTTTATCTGTGACAAATGTCGGAATCATGGGCAGTCCTCTATCTTTCGAAATTCCTAGACCAAGCGGATTTTTAGACTGCAAACCCCTTTCCATACATTCGATGAAATACTCAGTAAGTTGACCTATCTTCGTTTTCGAAACCACAAATCTACTACATATCCTTCCTACCACTTCGTCCAAATTTCTATGCTCAACGTCTAAATCCTTCTCCATCTTGAGCGATGTAATAAGCAAGAAATTGATCAAACTTTAACTATCACACAAAAGTCGCCCTACTCATCTAGATACATTAAATGTACCTCAATCAGTCAGCCCCTCGTTTTATAGCAACCACTCCACATTGTGATCTACAGGGATGATGATTCCCAATCAGATTTCCCCACTCCTTTTGCTAGCTAAGAAGCACAATCATTTCGATAACGATCGCGGGACAAGCGTACTTGCAATAATGTCAACTGTTACAGTAACATTTCCTTCTACATCGTACTACAGTCCTCATATAAAAAAAAAAGAAAATCAATTTTAAGAAAGTCGTGCTTACTCAAGCTCATATACAGCAACCTTCTACATCATTTTGTCGAATCCTGCCCTGCTTTGCCTTGGAACGTCTATAAACCTTAAATAAATGCATCATTGACTGAGTACTTACAATCATCCTACTACATCATCTGTTCGCAAAATAAAATAGATAGATATTCTAGACCTCTATCCAGCGTGATAACCAACGACTTGTCAGCATCTGCACTACTCCCTCCATTTCGCTATGAATCGATCAGTCTTTCTTGCAAAACATGGAGAAGTGCCAAGTAATGCTTTAATAGCCGAAGGTAAAAGTGCTGATGTAAGCACGAAGGCTGAAGCAAACACAATGAAGTAAGGATAAAGAATATAGAAAATGGGGATAAGGAAAAATCGTTGGAGTATGCTGTTAATGGAAAATTTGAAGATTCACTCGACATTGAATGAAATAGGTTTAGGCAATCAATGATGAGACGATATCCAATATACGATATGTTGTTTCTACGCGGTGTATGGTTTACGATGTTCACGTGATCATATGTGTTTATTCTGCTCACACAGAATTCATAGTGACAAAACATAACTCTTTAAATGACATTGCCAAAGATTTGCAAATACATTGAAATGAAGAGAGAATGCAATCGTGTATTCGTGTGGAGCTTAAATCAACCTGAACATGTTCCGTATTGCGAAAAACTTGGTTAAAACTTTAGAAGAGTCAGTTAGTGGGTCAGTGGGTGAGAATAGTTTGGATTCATATTTCCATTCAATTCCTCCACAACTTTTTCCGGTAAAAGAAAGTAAGGGTAGTTACTTCCAAGACCGAGACAATTTGTATGGACTGCGTGTAGTACAAGTAGATGAAACGCAATTGCAATTGTCATCTTTTTTTGACTTTATTATAGGATTCAATAACGAGCCTGTTCCCACCCTGAACCATGCAAATTCATCAACACTCTACCCGGACTATGCCAAGATTGTAGAAACGATAAATCAACACTGTGGTTCGTCAATAAAATTGCATGTGTGGTCAGGAAAGGGTGGAATCTATAGAGAAGAGTTTTTGTATGTGTCGCCTAAAAAGTCAATGAGCGAGGTCCCACTTGATGACTCCGATTTCTCCACAAGAAATGACCCTGACGCGCTCAATTCATCTACAGCTTTCGAGTCTCTTGGCTTCAAGGTCCAGTGGACGCCGCTCGTTGCCGCTACTTTCACTTATCATGTCCTGCATTTGAACATCGAAAATGGTCCTGCAATGCAGGCACAGCTAGTACCTGACGATGACTACATCCTCGCCTGCCAAGATGGTTTATTGGCAACTGGTGGTGAGCATCTCTTACAGGACATCGTGCGATCAAGAGCAAATCATTCTCTAGTACTATACGTCTACAACAAATCTTCCGATTCTGTAAGACCAGTCACTGTACAAATCGGACCCAACGGTAGACTCGGCTGTAACGTTGGCTACGGCTTCCTCCACAGAATTCCTTCTCAAATAAACTCCTCTCCTGCCTCCAATCCTGACCCTCATCTCATTCTCCCTGTTACATCTCAATCTTTTCAAGTTCAAGTTCAACCACCTGTCCCTCACTCTGTCCCCAGGCGTCATAATCATCAAAAACTACATACTGTTGCAGCCACAGATATGACCGACTACTTTCAAGAAGGTAAAGACCAATCTACCACTGCAAGAAAATCTTCTCCTCCACTACCTCCACCTACTTCCATATCTAAATGAATTCACTGTATCAGTCCTTTCAATAGTCTAATTGACCCTACTAACTATATAATTTAAGCAACAATAGTGTCAGTTTCTAATCCAACTACTTTGTTACCCGTATCGATACTAATATCATAGCCTAAATTTAAGTACTATCACAGTAAAATAACACATCATCAAAAAAGAGTGGAAACCGGAAGATCAAAGAAAAAAAAAAAAAAGGCGGGTATATATATAAATATAATTTAAAGTGAGTTAGTTGTACATACGACAAATATATATTATTCAACAATACAAGACATAAGGCTCAGGTTCTGTGTGTAAAGAAGTAGTAAGTTATTTTTTTTTCTCAGATCTGTTTAGAAAAGATGTTGTTTAGGAAACAAATTCAATGGACTCTAGCAGTGTTGGCTGCGTTTGGTTCCGCACAAAATGATGCGGTGGCGCCAGAGGATTCAGCGGTAGTGAAGTTGAGCACAGAAACTTTTGAGAAGTTTATTGAAGAAAATCCCTTAGTTTTAGCAGAATTCTTTGCACCATGGTGTGGACACTGTAAAAAACTGGCACCAGAATATGTGGAAGCAGCTAGTCAATTGGAGGCTAAGAATGTTGCGCTTGTACAGATTGATTGTACGGAAAATCAGGAATTGTGTCACCAGCAGGGTATTAAGGGATACCCATCGTTGAAGGTTTACAAGAATGGTAATTTGGAACCATTTTCTGAATATCAGGGAGGTAGAACTTCGGAAGCGATTGTGAACTATATGTTGAAGCAAGCGCAAGCTGCAGTGCGAGTAGTTGAGGATGCAACCGAGTTTGCAGATTTGTTGAGCGAGAATAAGGAGCCATTGATTGTGGATGGTGGTGTGACAGACTTCAACGCTACCTTTTACGAGTTTGCTGATAAGTACAGGGAAGAATTCTCTTTCGCACAGTATGGGGACGATGGTAAGTTGTCTTTGTATTTGCCAGGTGAAACAGAGCCAATTGTGTATGAAGGTGAAGACTTTGACATGGAAAGCATTGCTAAGTGGGTTAGTGTTGAATCATTCCCATACTATGGTGAAGTCAATGGTGAAACCTTTAGAGCATACATGGCATCTGATGTTCCTCTAGCATACTTCTTCTATACTAGCAAAGATGAACGTGAATCCTATGCTGACTTTTTCAAGGAACTTGGTAAGAAACATAGAGGTAAACTTAACTTTGCTGGCCTTGATGCCTCTCAATTTGGTAGACATGCTGAAAATTTGAATCACAAGGAACAATTCCCATTATTTGCTATCCATGATATTGCCAACGATTTGAAATATGGTCTACCCCAATTGACCGATGAGGAATTCGAAGCCCTTGAAAATCCTTTGAAACTAGCTACTGAAGATATTGCTAACTTTGTTGAAAACTTTTTAGCAGGTGAAGTACAACCAATTGTTAAATCCGAAGAAATTCCAGAAGTTCAAGAGGCTCACGTTTTCAAACTTGTTGGTAAGACTCACGATGATATAGTCCGTGATCCAACAAAAGATGTCTTGGTCAAATATTACGCAGCATGGTGTGGTCACTGTAAGAGATTGGCTCCAATTTATGAACAATTGGCTGAAGTTTTCCATACATCCGATGATTTGAAGGAAAAAGTTCTTATTGCCAATGTCGATGCCACTTTAAACGACATTCATGACGTTGATATTCATGGTTTCCCAACCCTATATCTATGGCCTGCTGGTGAAGATTCACAACCTATCCTCTTTGAAGGTACAAGAACTATTGATGCTTTCTTGAACTTCATCAAGGAACATGGTGCTCACAATGTTGATGGTTCTTCAGCCTATGAAGCTTTCTTAGAGAAACTAGAAAATGAAAAAGAAGAAGCTGCCAAAAACGAAGAGAAATTAGAAACCGAAGAACTAGAACAAGATGAATTGTAGAATGTTGTCAACCTGACTTCATCTTAACAACGGTTTCTCTAAACTATCGTAAAACATGTACGTATATATATATATATATATATATATCATGCTCATGTCTGTGTTTTAGCTTTTTGCAACGAGTACTTTCTCGAATCGTTTATTCTTTCATTCATTCTAAACTACAGTAATTAAAATGATGAGACAAAACGACGCAATTAATTTTTTTTTTTCCAAGTTTTGTATCATAAGTTACATATAAAGTTCTATTGTATATTGATAACAACAGTTCTGTTAAACTCAATGAACCGAACCATACGTTTATCATTTATATGAAGTACTTTATCTTATATTTAACCAGACTGTCTTATTGATCTATATCATTATGTACGTCGTCCAATCAACTTTTAAATTAAACGTCTCTTCTTTATCTCGTTAATATCAACATATATATAAGCATAGTCAATATAAGATACTAGCTAAAAGCAACATCAGATATCTTCAATGGCTCTTTACACACCTGGAGACACTTCTGAGGAATCTGAGGAACTTGGTAAGGATCCGAAATTTTATACGAGGCCCAGTTTAGGATTGAAATTATGGGGACCTTTAGTGCCAAGCTCTGATAATACCATTGGTCTTTGGTCACTTGTGGCTGTCCAAACGGGAATTGGGCTCTTTCTGGTTAATCGATTCAGGAAGCTTGGAAAAAAGTGGATGAAACGGGATATTGCAGAGTTCCCTAGCTTGAATAGATTTAGTACAACGCATGGTGACGTGTATATGACTAAACATATCCCAGTCCAATTTGGTGGAACGCATTCTTTTAATATCCGAGTTGGTACAAAGACCGGATTTTGGTATTCAGATCGGTTTAAAACAATGAGAAGGGTCACATACCTACTTTTAGGTACCTCTATATTATCTCTTTCTCTACTAGAGGTATCACGATTGACCTTATTGAAATATGATCCATGGGTTGAAGAGGCAAAGTCTGTGCGTGAAAAGCAATTTTTCAATGATATCGTAAGGTTTTATCATGAAGGTGTGGATGCAACTAAATTCAAAGCTAAGGACGAATTCACTGGTGAAACTGTCTCTTTAAACATACCAGAAGTTAAACAAGGCATAGCAGTTGCACGAGCGCAGGCCCATGCTGAGAACTTAGTCACCAAATGGTTTGGCCCCCTAGACTATAAACCCCAATCCTTTTCTGAATACCTTGACAAGTTGGAATATTATTTGAATATGACAGATTTCCTCAACAATATAAGACGTCAAAAGAATGATACTGAAGTTGATTCCCAACTAGAAAAGATTTCAGAAGAGAACAAGAAAAACAGGAATAAAATATATAACATGGTAGCTCACATTCCTCAGCACTCGATGCGAACTAATGAAATTGAAGGAGAGTTGGGTATAAGAAGAGTAATTCTACCTGTAGAAACCGAGTCACCGAATGACATCGCATTATCGGAAATTTGGTCAGTCTACAATCCTTGGACTGATATAGCATTGGACACTGCATTAAGTATCAAATTCTTTCCGTCTGTGATAATGAGGGAAGACATAGAAGATGATGAAAAAATAGTCAAAGACATGGAGCGTATTGATTCGGCGAAAAGAGATTTGGATTCGAAATAAGGCTACCGCATATATGTATAGGTATCAAGCGTATATCTGTGACATAAAAACAGAATAAAAAATATGATGTAAATAAAATGCATTAACACTTTCGCTATTTTTATTTTTTTATAGAAAGGTACGATATATTTGTCCATTCATTTAAGTGGTTGGATATTTGATACAGATACCTGTTTGTTTATTCCTTTCTTTCGTTTTAACCTTTTGAATAATATTTTCTAATAATTTTGTCTGTGTTCAAATGTCTTCTTTATATGAAAAGCAAACCCAGGAAAGGTGTATCTATAAGCGTCTCAAATAGGATCGATCTGGTCAATGCTGACGCTTCTGTTCCTTGTTTTGATTTTTCTCAACAATCATGTTGCAGCAGTTTTTGACGATGAAGCATTTCGGGTAGATTGGCATAGAGATAATCTAGGTCATGTACTTTCGGTTGATAGGTTTGAAGACAAAATTTTAGTCCTTTCAGAAACTGCTGATAATACATCTCTTATCAGCTGGTTGAATGTAGACACTGGTAATACTTCAGCTCGATTGCTCTTAGACTTGAAAGCTAGTTCTTTTGAAGTGCGTGATGGAAAGATCTTCCTAGATAATGGAAAGATCTTTGACAGTAAACATGGATTCGAGTTATCAAGTTCACCAGATATGGAATTTGTGTCTCCATTCAATCTGGATTTGGAGCAGGTCAATATTCAAGGATCTACTCTTCAATTTCCAACATCATCTAATGGAAATATACAGGAATTCGATCTTCCGCCTAATTTTAGAAAGATTGAATACTTTAAGGCTGAAAGTGATACCTTTGATTTACTTATTTCGACAACTGACGAGCATTATATTTTTTGCAGGGCGATTGCTGGAACTCTAGAAGTGGTTTGGGATAGAGATGAGTCGCTGTTTGACATAGTTGCGTATGCATTACTTGATGAAGTGGACAAGGATCTGGTTTCACTACATGATGAGGTTAAACAAGAAGAAAATTTGAGTCTCTTTGATGCATATAGTTTCAGGTTAAAAAATACATTCAACAGACTTTCGGAAGAATTTATCAGAAATAAGTTTAATTTAAGAAAGATGCTAGCCGGATATTTGTCAGAAACTGATATTTCTGCTGTGGTGGAAGGGGAACTTCTATTCGGTTTTAGGAAGCAATTATTATTAGCTACAAGAGCAGGGCTTATAGTATCGTTGGATATCAGAACAGGTTCTGAACTATGGCGCATGGAAACGCGCCTTAGTAACATATTATCGATCGGTTTTATCAACGAAAAAACGGTACGCATTGTGACTGCTAATTCCACTGTTTTGTTGCACACAAACACTCCAGAATTCATTCTGGAAGTTGAACAAACCTTAACGTCTCATGAATCTATTGGTATAATGTCAGGTTCTGTCGATTTGATTACTGATAATGATTTAAATTCCAACATATCCTTGCTTGATGATACACCTGCAAAGGATACATACATTATTTCTCATGACGCCAAACGTGTTCAAGGGTATTACATTCATGATGACCGGCTCATTCCTACGTGGGAGATTGAAAATCAAGAAACCGAGAGTATTTTGTCCTTATCCACCAAAGATTCCGCGTCAGCCGCAAGTTTAGGAGTTGTCTTGGGGAATAGAACAGTGCTTTATAAGTACCTCAATCCAAATATCGCAGCATATCTTGTCTCGAATAACGACGACCAAAAGCTAACTATGAATATAATAGAAACTGTTACCGGCGAGTTACTCTACAGCACGATTCATGACGAACTCGTAGATCTTCATTTACCTGTAAATATCGTGGTAGGTGAATATTGGGTAATTTACTCCTATTTCAGCCGCAAGCCTGTTCCAGAACAAAAGTTAGTTGTTGTGGAGTTGTACGAGTCATTAACTCCAGATACTAGAATAACTTCCCCTGGTGGCTGTCATGATTCCCTAGGGAATAAATTTAAACCAGAAGTTGTAACTAGATCATATCTATTCCCTCAAATTATACAACATATGACAATTTCCAAAACAAAGTTCGGTATAACAACCCCGGCTATTATTTTACAATTGGACGATGGAAGTATTACGTATGTGCTAAAATACCTACTAAGTGCAAGAAGAGTTGAAGAGAGTCTCATGTCTGATACTGATAAAAAAGAATTTATGGCCCTACCATATGATCCAGTAATTCCTATTAATGACCATTTTGTTATTTCACATTTTAGAAACATACTTCCTTCAAAACACGTCCATCTATTTTCTGTACCAACAAATTTAGAATCGACGAGTATCGTTTGTTCTATAGGTAACGACTTATTTTGTACCAAAATTTCTCCTTCCTCTCAGTTTGATAAATTAGCTACGAACTTCGAAAAGAGCAAATTAGGAATAACTATTCTGGGTCTTCTTCTATTATGCTATTTCTTAAGACCGATGGTTATTCAACGAAAACTGAAGACAAAATGGTTAGTCAAGGACATTGATATTTCAGCCTTGTAGCATTCACAAATGTTATGTTTAGATTTAACTTTTATTTACCTCTTTACCTTTTTGAATCCAACGTTTACCAACTATACAAGTAGATCTTTAAATATTTTTAAGCTGTCAAAATTTTAGCCTTATTATTCAAATAGTTCACAACAACTTTAGCGCTTTAAATCACATTCGCTGTGATTAAGTAAAATGAATATCCTAGTTAAATGTTTGCTTATCTTTTTACTAAGTGTGCAAACCTTTGCAGGTGAGCTGACTCAATTAGCAATTGGCGTTACGAAAGAGGCTGAAGATTGTACTTTGAGAGCAACAAAAGGCGATGTTGTTTCTGTGCATTATGTAGGAAAATTGAGAGATACTGATGAGGTATTTGACAGCTCATATAGAAGAGGCGTACCAATTCAATTCACATTGGGTTATGGACATGTCATCGAAGGTTGGGACCGAGGAATTATGGGAATGTGTGTTGGAGAAGAACGGAAACTACAAATTCCTAGTGTCTTAGCTTATGGGGAACGAGGGATAGGATATGTGATTCCTCCAGATTCTGATTTAGTTTTCGAAACGGAATTAGTTGACATTCAAAGAAACGACATTGACGATGAATTGTAGGTCTTTGTATTTAACTCGTAAGTACATTAAATTTCAACAAATTTCAACCATTGTAAAATGAAGTCGATTGATACAGATTTGTGTTATTGAAAGAATCTAATTGAAAAAAACACGTTGTATATAATGCCTTTGAGTAATGAAAATGTTGAGCTATTTAAAAGTTCTCTTATTGATTTCAAACTTATTTATGGGGAACAGCCTGATACCAAATATGAACGTCTGATTGTTTTAGACTCCTCCTTCAATCCTCCACATTTGGGGCATTTCCATTTGATAAAAGAGGCACTTAGGTATTATGACGATCAAAACATCCCAGTCATGTTGCTTCTTTCGATCAATAATGTCGATAAAAAGCCTGCCCCCGCTTCTTTTCAAGATAGAATCGAAATGATGACTTTGATGGCAAGACGAATGGAACAAGAAGGCATAAAGGTAAACATATGTTTGACAAAAAAAGCACGTTTTGTAGAGAAATCTTTGTTAATTCGGAGAGATTTTTGCGATTCAGTGATATTTTTGGTGGGTTTTGATACAATTGTCCGAATTTTTAATCCAAAGTATTACGAGCCACTTACCCTAGTTCAAGCATTACATGAGTTTATGTCATGTTGCCAATTATTTTGTCTAACCAGAGAAACAGAAGGAGTACCTCTCCTCGCACAAGTCTCATACGTTGAAAGTATGAAAAAGGGGGAAATATCCTCCATCCCAACTTGGTGGGCTGAAAAGATCCATTTGGTTGAAAATGATGAGAAACTAACCCTTCTATCATCATCATTGATAAGAAATCAATTTCAAAAAAATGAGGATATCACACCCTTATTAATCGAAAGTATTTCTAAGTATATATGTGATACAGGTTCTATCTTTGGATAGCTATTTGGTAGTAGAGAGTGATGACCTTCTTGTCGAGAACATATTTTGGGTGGTGGGTTGTAAGTTCTCAAAAAAGTCTTGAAAAAAGTCCTCGAAAGTATTAAATCTTTCAACATCAGGTATGTTTACTTGCTTTTCAGAGTCAATTGTATTCTCTATTAACTGACTGGTGGGAGATATAATTGAAGTAGAGTTTTTTGGGGGTTTCCACGTTGATTTTATCTTTTCCCGACTGGTATCAATCAAGCATTTGATAACCATACCGACATTTTCTGTTGCTTCATTTCTTTTCTCACCTATTGTATTTAAATGCCAATATATCTTGGTACAAAGATTGAGTGTCTGTTGTCTTTGTTTAGCTGTAAATAGATGAAGGAAATCACATAATGTTAGACATGTGTAAACCAATTGATTTAACGTAAAAGCTGGTGCTCCCTTAATTAGAGAGCTAGGTAGTTTCAAAAATCCATTAATCAGCGAGATGCAATTTTGCTTCATTGTTTGTAGAATAGCATCAAAAAATAATTCATCATTAGTGAGTGCAGAATCATGAAACTCAACTAAGAAACATCGACAAATCATAATATAGTAAAATTCATATGAGAACCAAAGAACGCCAGCGTTATCTTTGGAAAGCAATTCCTCCCAATTTTTTAGCCAATAGTCAAGTTCGGGAAAGACGATTAATATCTCTTCGTTTCTATCTCTATTCCCACCTTGCTTATAAACCATCTTGAAATTTTTGAAATAATCCTTAAAATTAATAAATATACGATTAACAATATCACTTAGATTTATTTCACTTATTTTTATATCATCTCCGAAGTTTGACTGCGGAAATTTCGCCGTGAGATTATTGAATTCCTTGGTTGAACTATCTTGAACTGCAAAATTTCCATAACCAATTGAGTACTGTAACTTGCAGGCAGTTAGCGAATTTAAAATCCTCAAATGGTACAAGTCCAAAGCAGAATACGTCTCTTCAACCAGTACACGTTCCTTAATTTTATGGAAGTCTATAATGTTTATCAAACTGTTAATAGCAAAATTTACCAGAACCAGTGGATTAAAGGTTAATTGTCTATGCCTTTTTGATTTTCTAGAAAAAGGATACATGCAGCAATACAGTATAGCTTCTATATCGTGGTCGATTAATTTCTCAAACATAGTCAAGGTATTTGTCAATAACCGTTCAACCAGTGGATAAAGAATCTCCTGTTCTTGTTCGTATTTATTGTTTTCATCAAAACCCATTGCAATAATAGTAAAGACACTAGTGATGAAACTGTGTTTTTTGACATACTGCTCATCAATTGTCTTTATTCCTCCAGGGATGATCCAAAAATGAGATTTGATCAAAAATTGATGAGAAAGCTCAAGGCAGAGAGATTTATTCTTTTCAAAAAAATCCCAGAATTCATGTCGTGCTACAACAAAAGGACGCTGAGCTCTTTCCAACTTTGCTACCTCGGTGTCAGTCTTGGTTGGAAATAATCTCACATCTATATCCTGTATCAATTTTAATGGCGGTTCTTGAAGTTTCAAGCCACTTGTTTTCATAAGATGGGATGGATACAAAGAGTAGTCTATATTGCTTTCAATAGCCGCTGTTGAATTTAAGTTGATAATGGCTGTTTGTTCGTCCAACTTCGACAATATCATGTGGAGCTTCTCTTGAACATCATCCAATTGCGACTCAAGCATATCTACTCTTTGACCTAAAGCAACACCATTGTCAAAATCAGGATATTTTATATTCAATTCTGGGTCGTTTGTTAATGAGCACTCTAAAGCTAACATTCGACATCTATGACATTTTTTCATTAAAGGTTCGAAATCGCATCTGGTCTTGAACTTCCGACAAGAGTCACAACTATAAGTTTTTCTCTTTTTCCTTGGACGTACGTTTGACGACGTCTTTGGCACTTCTGCCATGATGAATTAATCTTATAAACACTAAAAATTGGTGCAACTGCGGCCTTAATGCTTTGTATCAATATCTTGATGATTGGTTACTTAATAAACTACCTTTCCGAAAATTGCCGTTATTACTTTCAACTTTGACAGGAATTTTAAAGATCACATGAAATGGAAAATTAAATTGTCGCTGGAGATTTCGAATTTCTCTTGACGAGAACAACACAAAAAGAATTGTCAAATAATTATCTTGTGTAACCTTATCCGGACTAGATTAGATTAGATATATTCCTGTTATGCCTCGTTTTTTCTTGGTATTACTATATATACTCAGTTGCTAGCTGGATGAATGAATTCCTCGTTATTATAAACGTTTTCCTCAAGCTTGTTTTTTATACTTGTATTTAAACTATATTTTTATTTATGAAACTAAATGAATAAAACGGATAGGAATACCAACATAAGAGTTCCTTTATTGAGAACCAATGAAGACCCACCATTTACTTCTTTGTGTTGTGGTGTTTGGTTCGTAATTTTATCTAACACCGTACCATCGTTATGAATGTTAGCAGAACTTTTCTTATTCTTGGATGTACATTCAATTTTACCTCCGCGAATTACTGATGATCCTCCAGCAGGAGAGATCCACTTGCTACAATCTAACTCTTCAGAAGAACTCTTTATGATAGCAGACCCTTTTACCAATTTCAAATTCGGAAAATCGGTGTCTTTTATGTTTCCCTCAAATTGAATTGCACCACCAATCACTTTCAATTCTTTAAAAAAGTCAATATTTTCTATGGCATTATTTCCAGAAATCATAAGTCCACCTTCAATTGAGGTCAAATTATTCATAGAAAGTTCAGAGAGCATTTTGTTTTCAATAATTCCTAATGTTCCGCCGATAGATTTTAATTTCGATAATTGGAGGGACATTATTTTGTTCTCAATGAGTTCCATAGAGTTGTTGACATATGTCAAACTATCTAGCTGTAGTGACTTTGTATCTCTTATTGTGATATTATTAGCCCAAATCAATTCTTTAAGATCTACGGAGAGGTCATCGGCATTAGCAGATATGCTTAATTGTTTTGAAACATATTTCACTTTGGTAGAAATTGACTCCAAGTACCTGTTGTTATTAATATTCAGTGTTTGTAACTCTTTTATGTTATCAAATCCTTCTAATGATGTAAGCGATGAATCGGAGATAAAAATGGACTTAATATAATTGAGATTGTGATTCAAGTCAACCGTGCTTAAAATCGGGACGATTCTCCAATGCAACGCTTCAACTTCAAAAAGTTTAGGTAAAAATACACCGTTCAATGCCGTCAAATCATACAGCTTGAAAACTCCTCCAATTTTTCTCAACTCTGTACCTTGGATACTCACTACAGCATTGTTTTCTTCCACTATGAAATCACCTTCAATTGTCTTAATACCATTCAAATCTATCGAATTTTCAACATAATTTTCAAAAGAAATAGATCCTGAAACCACAGCACATTCTCTTCCCAATTCATTGAGTTGTAATTGATTTTCTATTGTGTGGTGTTCTTTTTTACAAAGAGAATTCCCAGTTGATTCGTTCAATACACTAAATTTATGCAATTGCAACCCATTTGCAGAATCTGAAATCTCAATATTTGCAGCCTTTACTATAGCGCTCACCGCAATCAGAATACTCACTAGAAAGTTAACCATTTTTTTGTTTTTTCTTCGATACAAGATTTATTTTGTAAATGTTTTTATGGGTGTCTTGCATGTTTTGTTCATTTAATAAGTAATA
>JAJLUD010000017.1:188435-202630 GCA_030569915.1 Kluyveromyces nonfermentans
TCAGACATTGACGTTGTGGTTTTTCGTTTTTTTTTTTTTCTTTGTCAGTGATGACAGATTTTTTGGTATTGTGATTGTGACTGCTCGCATTTATTAAAAGTGACATAAAACAAAAATTTTCAACAGAGAATACATAGATGTACTGGCCTCATCTGATAGAAATGCTGCGTTTGAATTTATCAACTAAAACTTTATCTTGTTCCACCTCTTTTATTTTCTCACAATATATGTATCAATATTTTTTACCAACTCTTTGTTTACAATAAATATAAAGTTCATATTGCAACAACAAACAAGAACTAATTGACAACAAAAAAGAACACAAATATAGAATAATGAATAATAGAGAGATTTACACAATTTAGGCGAATAATACTGATGGGTTTAAAATAACTAGAAAAATACAAAACCAAAACCAAAAAAAAAATCAAATCAAATCAAAATTGAAGTACAAATGGCTCTTTTGAAATGCAATTGGCATTTCTATTTCGTTCTTTTCACTATTTTTATGATCTTTTTTTTCGTTCTAGTAACAAGTTTCTATTTCTCCCCTTAGTATTATGAAGATGCAATCTTGCTCATTCTTGTTGAAATTTCCTGTACTAAGGCTTCCGATAAACCGGGAAAATCATTTTCTAATCTTTCTATATATTGAGTTAAGGACTCGATAGTATTCTTTGTAGAGTCGTTGATAGCCCTCAGCTTTACCTTGTGTAATGAATATTGTAAAACATTCTTCCAGTAATCTAATGCCGCTTTTGGCATATTGGCATTGTCTTTTCCAATTTCACCGGAGGTACAGTTTTTACCCATATAATCTTCAGTACCTGGCGTAGATATATTAGTCTTTGGAGAAATAGCCATAGATGAGGGTGATAAGGGAGATGTTGTTGTGTTTATAGCCAAGGTCTTACTTTCGTTCAATGAAGTGGAAATACTGTCCAGGTTTTTGTCCATGATTATATTTTTCTGAATTTCGATAGCATTTTTCCGATGAACATTATTATCGGCACACTTTGTTGTAAATGCCCAATTTTCCAAATTATTTGGCAAATTGGTTTCATAAACTTTTTCAGATAAAGGATACCGTGGTTGGCAAGTTTTATCCTTTTGTTTTGATAACAACTGATTGCTTTTAAGTATATTTATTTCATTTGACAGATTAATCATTGTACACCGTTTAAACCATTTATGTTGTAAAAGTTGTTTGCAAGTTGGTCTCTTCTTAGGATCTTGTTGCAAACAAGATCGTATAAAATCTTTTGCTAGCGATGAGATTTCCATATTTCGGAGCAAATTATCACAATCTAATATTGGAATTCTCAATAATGCTTTCATGGAGTCTAAATGAGATAATGGTGGCTTCCCATTTAATAATTCCAATGCAGTAATACCTAATGACCAAATATCACATTTCCCATCATATCCTTCATTCTTAATAATCTCAGGTGCCATCCAAAAAGGTGTACCAACAAAAGTATTCAAATTTGCACCACCATTTCTAGTAGAATTGAATTTCAATTGCCCAGTCACACCGAGATCTGCTAGTTTTACATTTCCGTAATCATCCATTAAAATATTAGCTGCTTTCAAATCACGATGAATGAGCCTTTTTTCATGCAAATAACTCAATGCATTTACAACCTGACCAATGATAAAACACGTAGTTTGCTCATTCAAGCGACCGAAATAGGATAAAAGATTTAATAAAGAACCATTGCCACAGTACTCCATGACGATGTATAAATTACAATCGCCACAAAAAGTACCATAATAATGTGTTATTGTAGAACACCTTAAAGTGGAAAGAAAATAAATCTCTTTCAAAAGCAGATCGATAGGTTCGTTGGAATGTTCTAAGTTAATACATTTAATAGCTACTGGAACATTTGTAGGAATGTTCAAACTGTCAAAATCACAATCTGGGTCTCCCAGAAAAGTTGCCAAATAAACATCCCCAAAATTTCCCCTACCGATACATTTATGCAACTGGAATTGTTGTAGCGAAAGCATATTTTAAAAGCGTGGAGAAAAATACACTAGTTGTCGAGCGAAAATCCTATATCTCAGTCAAGTAGCAAACACTAAAAACAAGTATTGTTATTATCTTATGAATAACCTCTCTGTGTCTTTGTATTTTATACATATTTTTTTTAGAAAATAATCTGGCACTGACACTGACACTGACACTGACACATAAACTACAACGACACCATTACTGGTACTGTTTTCATTTCTTTTTCCATTTGCTGCACTAAAAACTTTGAACATTTTCAGGCAGAAGAAAAAAAAAGATTTTCAACCTTAATTTAAAGGACTCAGCCACCATCAACTCCGAGATTCCTTATGTAAAATAGTACAATGTTTATCTTTCAAATTAAAATATAAATTATATAATAAAATAGTATAACACCAAGTTTCCCCAGCTTTGCAGAAACAAAATGCAAAACCAACGGCAAACTTCTTCTTTACTCCCTTAACGAAGCCAAAAAAATTTTATAACGTACTACAATAAAAAATTTTTTCTAGTACAACCCCGGCCTTCGGCCACAGTGACCAGCATTCCGGAACAAAGTGTCGTGAGTTATCCAAACTCCGCTCTAATATGCTCAAAAACTATTGTAAAAATCCGATAAAATAAAATTTCCTCAAATTTTCAAGCTTAGAACAAGAAAGCGACACCAGCAGCAACAGCAGCACCAAATGCACCTGCACCCATAGCGTTAGCAACAGCTCCGTTAGAAGAAGTGGTGGTAGAGGTTGTAGTGCTGTTAGAAGAGTTGGAAGAGTTAGAACTGTTAGAAGAGTTAGCAGCAGTAGCAACAGAAACAGCAGCGAAGGCAGCAACGATAGACTTGAATTGCATCTCTAGAATTTTCTTTTAAAACTTGTGTGTTTGTTTGACTCTAAATTCTAAAATTCATTCAAACTCTTTCTCCTACAATCTAACCCTCACATTCTCATCCTTTTATACTCCAGTCATCTGATATCAATACATCCACTCTGCAAAAGAAATGCATGATGCCACACCCGCAAGCAATCTATTCCATTTCTCTAATAGGAAAGAAAATTTTCTCATCCATTAAAAAAAGCAATTTTGCGTTTCTCTCTGTTCTTCTTTTTCCCATAACTCTCGACCCCTACCGTCATAGTCTATCCATGTCCGTACAAGCCCCCGTACATCAACCAAACCCTCACCGCAACTCCTACAGAAAAAAATCCCTTTTGAGTGCTGTGCTTGGCTTCTTCGCTTTTCTGCGCGCATTTTTCTCTACAATCAATCTCCTCAACATAGATAATCAATCTCCTCTTTTCATAATCTATTATTACCAGCCAAGTAATATCCTGCGCTGAGTAGCCCGCATGTCTGCTTACAACTGTCCCGTGCGAGATATCTTGGACGTTGCCTGCATCCTATTTCCATCCCTAATCGGGAACACATTTTGTTCTTTCAAGTCGCGGAATCAATAGAAAGAAAAACATGGAAAAAGCATGAAAAAAAATGAAAAAAAATTGAAATGGAAATGTATTGTCCGGAGAATTTCATGTAAAGTCGTGTTTCTCGGTAGAAAGTGTCAGCAAGTTTCAATACAGTGAGCGGACAAGAAGCCCAGAACACTGCGTTTGTGAATCAGATGATGTTTTGTGGGAAGAAAGGGAACGAAAGAGCCTAGACTTTTTTTTTTTTTTTCGTTGCATGAAATTTTCGTCGATGATTGATTGCTTTCTTGTTCTTCTTGTGGATATAGTGGTCTAGACCCTAGACCTGAGAGGAAGTCGGTCAATTTACAGCTTCGTATATCTGCCTGCGCGGGCTAGCTGCGACTTTTCCGCTCAACCAAAAAAAAAAAAACGGTTGAGTTGTACATGTGATGGATCACGTGATTCGGGGGCTCACACCCCTACCTTCTCTCTCATGATTTCAACCACAAAAAAGAGCAAGGGCTTTGCTATCACAGCTCTCAGCCTATAAATGTACCAATTGCGCTGTCATTTCAATAACATAAAGCCGGTTTTTGAGGGTGTTGTTAGCAGGTAACAGCAGGAAGGAATAAACAATCAATCACACATAGTTGCTAAAAGTAGTCATGCACGCCCGTGATTGGTTTTTAGTTTTTATCGCCATATTCTTGCCGCCGGTTGCAGTTTGGATTAAGAGAGGTTTATTTACAAAGGATTTTTTGATCAATTTACTTCTCTTTTTGCTTGGGTTTTTCCCTGGGCTGATTCATGCTTTGTATGTAATCTCGAAACATCCATATGAAAGCGCAGGCGATATGCTAGATGGCCGGCAGACGCAGTATGGATCTCTAGCCTAATGTAGTTATTAGTGTTTTTTTTTTGAATGTATAAATCTTTCTTCTTCAAGGGGAGTTAGAGGTATGTAAGTAATAATAATATGGAGAATGGGTGGGGAGGTTGGAGAGGTTGTTGACAGTAATATTGATTGGTTTGCACGTGACAAAAAAAGAAAAGAAGCGAACAGAATGTAATTAGCAAGCGATGAGGTAAAGAGTTAATTCGTTTTTATCAATGAATGAAGTAAGACTTAATCGACTAAGGGAGTGTATAACAAGCGACTAGACTTTCTCTTTGTTTTTATAGTTGTGCTGGTAAGATGGACTTTTTGGGTGACATTGTTGAGAGAGAAGTGGAGAGTCCGAAGGATGGGATGGAGAGTCCTGCTAATGGATTCCCAGATCTTTATCAACCTAAGAAAGTTTCCAATTGGAAGCAGAGGCTGAGGGAGAAACGGTTGAAACGAGGTGGTGTTGAAGGTGTTCCTGAGAGGGCAGGGGGAGCAAAAGAGTCTCATTTGTCGGAAACACCGTTGTCAGAAGCAGAACGGATTCATCTGGAAAACATCCGCTTACTACAAGGAATGTCCCTGGAAGAATTTGAAACGGAGAAAAGGGAATTGCTTGATTCTTTGAACCCTCAGGTGCTAAAGTCTTTGATATCTAGGGTTGACAAACGAATGAATGAGTTGGATGCAGCTAATGTGGAATCAGGTAAGAGAGGAGTTCCGCAATATGTTGAACTGGAAGGTCCCGATAGATGGATTGGTGGAACACGAGAGGTTAAGGATTTACCGCGGTTGGATGATAAGGCAGTCAATGAGGCATTAGGTATCAAAAATGTGATGATTTCAGAAAACGAAGATAATCGTGACTGTCGTGGAGATGTGGCTCGCTCTCTAAAAAGCAATGGTGGTGATGTTGATAGTAACAATAATAATGATGATAGTGGTGATGAGCTCGGGCAGTTCAACGATGAGGATGATATGGCGCCACAAGAATATCAATTTGTTCAGAGTATCGATCATATGTCAAATAAAGATCTGATGAATGACGTACATTTCATACGCTTAGCGAAAAATGGTAAGAATTCGGATGATGACTACGAGCCCATAGATATTAATGATCCTGCATTCAATGAAAAACTTTACGAAAAATACTTCCCAGATCTCCCTCAAGAACCTGATAAACTACAATGGATGCAATCATTGCCAGATGCAAAGAAACATGCGGACGAAGTAATTCACGATGTAGCAATGATCAGATTCGACTTTAAAGGTAACTTGGTGCCATTTTCAAGGGACTCAGGTGCTACAAACGATGGCTTGCACCATCATTCTGAGCGCCCTGAGTTGGCGGGTTACACTATCCCTGAGCTAGCCCATTTATCCCTTTCTAAATTTCCATCTCAGCGATGCATCGCCATCCAAACTTTAGGGAGAATTCTCTATAAACTTGGCAAACAGACCTATTATGAATTAATTCCCGAGGTTAATGTAGAAACCTACAAAGAAGAAGGAGGTACCGAAGCTATTGTCGATAAACTATACTATATGTTTTGGGATTTGATAAAGGATTCCAAGATCATCGATTCATTACAGCTAGCTTCTAATGCAACAACCACTAACCTCAGTGTGAGAAATTATGCAATCGATGCCTTGTGGTTGTGGAAACAAGGCGGGGGTGACAAAAGAAATGTAGTTAAGGATAATAAATAAATAACAATGTAAGCATTTTTAATCTTTCAGGTAAGTTAAATTGCTGAAAAAACTTCAACCAATTTGCATACCGAAAGAAGCCACATTTCCGTACATACCGTCGTCAGAATTATTCCATACATGATGTACTTTTAGACCAACCGACCGAAAACTACAAATCAAAGATTTGATCGATAATTTACAGCCAGTTGGATTTTCTGAGAACGGATCGCTGTACAATCCTAATACGTTCATCTACGCACATAGACACATTCATGATACATCTTACGTGAGAGAGCACACTTTTAAAAGTATACAATCATCATATCACAAACTTAAGTTGTGCGTTAAGTATTTTCTTCGTAGTAAAGAGTTACAACCGAGTCAATTGTTTTTTACAAAACAGCTTTTTTATCGACTTCACTTTAAACAAATTTTTCCTTCGAAACGTCTTGAAAAAAAAAAAAAAAAAAAAGACCCAAAGGCATCGAACGAAATTTGAAACTGAGTTGAGCAGAAAAAACTCAAAATTATTATAGATAGCATTCCGTTGATCTCAATATTCTCTTAACTTAAACTAGATATTGAAAACTATTTACTTTACTATTATTTTAACGTATCTTTAATTTATTTTTTGATTATTTCTCGATGTACTTCTGTCGTCTTGTAATTTCCATTATCCTTAAAAGAATAAAACTAAAGTACACTACGAGTTTTGGTTTGACAGCGACAAGACGGACAGTATGTTGCAGGTAATTTACTGAAGCACAAAAAACAAGGTGATGAATGATGAGTGAGATAAAACACAAATACCAAGAAGATGTTCAGAAATTTGAAATTCAGGTTACGCGAGTTACAGAACATGTTTTGAGAGAACAAGAACGATTGCGTAATTCGACGCTTGAAGAATTCAACCAAACAATTTCCCAGCTTTTATCAGACCATGAAAACTTTTCGCTCGAAGGGCAATGTGATCCCGAAAATATTGATCTTGCGCTGGATCGATTGAATGAATGGGTGGGAAACTTGAAGCAAGTTCACCTTGAATTGGAGTCTATTGACAATTTCCTTCGTAATATAATACCAGCTGATCAAAAGCTGTCTTTTCTGGAAGAATTTGACGAATCAAGGTGTGTGACCCTTCAAGGTGAAGTGTCAGATCTGCGGGACGTAAAAATATCTAAACTTGAGGAGGAAATTAATCTCTTGCAAAACCAAGTCAATGAATGTTGTGATGAAACCTTGAAGTTGAATGAAACCATAAAGGAGACATGTTTGGAAGTATCCCAAGATATCGATCAGTGCTGGAAACTGTTGGATGAAATAGAATCTTTGCAGACTAAATCTTTTGATTCAGCATCTTCCGAACCTGCTCCGATAAGGACCACGTACAATCAATGGAAATGGAATCAGTTAGCCGAATCTGAATGTGAATACTTAAATGAACAATTAAATATACTTACAGAGACAAAACTGAAACTCGAAAAACTGATATCAAAAAAGGCTGATATCAAAACACCACCCGGTATTGTTCAAAAGTTCAATGTTTATCAACTTATCACTGAGCTTTGGAAGACAAAATTTATCTCGAACCTTTTCCCCAATATCAAAAATCTAGAAGTATTTCCACAGTCAGGAAAACTACAATTCCAATTGTTCTCGGTTGAGGTCCTGCTTACCATTCACAAGGAAAATATCAAAGCCATTCGTTTGTTTGCGCATGAACTATCATTTGAAGAACTTGATTCTTTAAAACAAGAAATCGATTCGAAGATAAATAGGAAAGACTCGATATTTCAAATGCTTCTGATTATTTCAGACTGTATCGTGCAATCATTAAAGCCAGCTATAAATACTTAAATTAAAAGATGCAGAATATAAATGTTGCTGCCCTGTACGGAAAAAAAAAATGTGTGCCACGGTGAAAATGTTGGCTCACAATATGCCAGTAACTCGAAATTTATAAATTTTCTATTGTATTTCCCAATGAGTTGGATTTGCTTATCCCTCCTGTGCTAAAAGGTAGGCACCCATTGCGCCTAAATAACCCTCATGTTTTAAAAAGAAGGCTTGTTTCTTTCCTTCAGACCAGAAATTAATAGCATAACTCAGCGTATTCATGGTGGTATAATGACCTCTTATATATGAGCCACCAAAATAGATGTTTTTGACGTTGTGAATTTTAGCCTGAAGGTAAGCAATCTGACCAATATTATTCGAAACCGCGTATAGTAATGACTTTGAAATATCAGCATTGTTGAATTTTTTACGAGGTTCTATATCTTCGGTGCTTGTGCAAGATGGTGAGGGATATATTTCGTTATCTGGTTTGGATCTGGAACCATTTTGGAATACTTTACCAAAAGACGAAGCAATATGAGTGGCTTTCAATCCTATATTGTCATAAGCAGTCCCGTAAATGTCCCCGACGAGCATATCTACATTTGAATTGTCTCCTTTATTGGCCCAATTTAACATTTCATCAAAAGATTTGGCACCAGTTATTAAAGAGAGTAATCCCCACAATGTCCCTCCTCCCAAAGATGAGCCTCCTACTCTGGAAAAGGAAGCCAGCGATTCAACCTTCAAAATCGATACTCCTGACCCAATATTCACCAGCATATATGGATAGACGGAAGTTGGTTGTTTTACTGGGTTCACTGACTTTTCTCCATCCAACTCATTATAAGTGAATATTTCATTATCGATATCATGAATAAAGAAATCCAAACCCTTGATCAAACAGTTCATCTCATCTGATCGCTCGATTCCAATAACAGTTGGAAACTGTTCATGCAACAGATCGTAAAATTTGTAAGATCCTCCGCCAGTAGCAACAAGTAATGTCTGTTCGTATAATCCATCATGATATTCTTGGATAATACTATGTAACAAGTCCATAAACTCAGAAATTCTCTCTGTCTCAACCGTACGAAATATTAGTCTGTTCGATTCAACAGGCATAAATACAACCTTCGCAAGAGTACCTCCAATATCTACTGCAATCTTAAAAACTGAGGATTTACGAAAGGGTGTCGCCTTTAGTAGTATGTCATCTGCCTGCATTGTAACTCTCGAAATTCAACAAAATTCCGTAAATTGCAGATTGGCTTGCGTTCTGACCAGAAAATACTATCAATTTTCTGATCAATTATTTTTAACTGCTAAAATATTGCAGAGTTAACGAAACTTCTGTTTGATTTAAAGAAATGAAATTAATTGATAATGCACTGGCTTAGCTATATCTTTTTAACACGTCTTTATATTAAAACTTCAACAACGTGAAGGTCGAGCTGTAAAGCTCTATCTTTTAACAAGAAGTAATAAGAAAAAGTGATGATTCCATTTAAAAAAAAAAAAAAAAAAAAAAAACTTGCTTAGCGTGACTTTATTAATAGTGTCACACCTTATTATAATTTGATTTCAACCGAGTGGACGTAATTACATCCACCGGAATTTCGATTGATATTCTTTGTTTAAAATCTGTATATGGTAGCAACGCAACCTTATATTCTCTAAATATTTGAGTTTAATTATGAATAAAGCTTATGAACAGAGGGACCTTCGTCGAGGGGCAGAGAGAATGACAAATTCATAGTCATGTGATGGAATATTTCTCTGATTTTTCAATCAAGATGCGAACATAAGATAAAGGCGAGAGATCTTTAGTGTCGAAACATGTTCAATATGATAGCTTGAAGTATTTAAGTTATCGAAATTGTTGGATAAAAGTAAACCTAGTTTTTTCTACTAGTAACATAGATTACGTATCTGTTGATAACACAAGGAATTTAAGAGTAACTATCTTGTCCAAGACATGTCAATTGAAAACCTTAGGGCAGAAGTGGAAGCAGTCTACGAAAAGGCTATAAGAAATAGGCACATTAAGTTCACTGAGTCATCATCGAAACTGTTAAAAGATGAAGAAACTGGGATGAGTTACCTAATCTCGTACGCTCCTTCATTGCAAATTAAGCCAGAACGTAATACAGAGATATCGAAACCCAAAGTGAACCCATTCGAGAAACCGGAGCCGGAGCTTACTGTTATGGAGACTTATTTCGACGATTATAGATTAGTTTTGAACAAGTTTCCTGTGACTCCTAACCATTTATTACTAGTTACAAAGCAGTTTAAACATCAAACGTCACCGCTATCACCAAAGGATCTTTTGGCGAGTTACCGTTTGCTATGTTCTCTTGATGATGATGATGAAATGATAAGACATGTATCGTTTTATAATTGTGGTTCTAACAGTGGTTCATCGCAAGACCATAAACATATACAATTTTTGACATTACCCTCAAAATTTTATCCGTTCCAAGACAAGCTATGCAGAGGTAAAGAATTCTTTTTTCCGAATGCTAAAGTAGAGCCTCTGCAGGATTCTAAGCTTTCGTTTGCGCACTACGTTGTCCCGTTGCCAGAAAACTCGTCGAAGGTAGACGAGGAGTTGCTTGCAATGGTGTTTGTGTCCTTATTGCAAAGAACAATGTCCTTCTTCCAGAACTGGACTGCTACTAACTTAGATTCGGCAAGCAAAAATGAGCCAATGGTTCCTGCTTACAACTTCATTATGACAAGGGAATGGATGTGTCTTGTTCCAAGATCTAGAGCTTTCTCTTCTGAACTAAACATCGGTTTTAATGCCACAGCTTATGCTGGCCTAATACTAGTTAAATGGGAAGAAACAATGAATGCAATTACAAAAGACGTTACTATTCTCAACCGTTTATTATTAGAAACTTCGTTCCCCAATAATGCAGGCGAGAAACCAACTGAATACCACTATTGAACTCTTTTCAATGGTTCAATTGTGACAAAAACCTATTCTTTGTTTAGTAATTTCAATAAGATACATAGATACGGCCTTTTAGCAACTGCATTTCCAATGACAATAAATCAGATTCCGCATTATTCATACCATCGATTGTTAAAATTGTCCTAAACATACATATTTTAATTTGTGCTTATTCAACCTATTTCAAGTAACTTAGGGAACAAACTGCAATCATTGTTATACTACACAACTTAAGAGCTATGTATATCATGTGATCTTAAGCCAATCATGGTCAAGCTGTTGTTTTTTATATGCGGTGTACTTGCACTACACTTTTTCTTAAATTCGGTTTTAACGCTTCTTTCAAAAAAAAAAAAAAATTGTCAAAAAAACGAAAAGTTGAAAAATGGAAATGAAACAGTTCGAAGTACAGAATATCTAACTTATTGCAAAGGAAAGGATTCGAAGTTAGTAAAGACCGATAGGTGCGAGGAAAATAATGCCACAAAGCTATACTTCTATTGTCAAGATTGGTGATTACATCTTGAAGAGCGCAGTTCTCTCCAAGATCGCAGTTCCAATTGCCAACCAATTCGTTAAGTACTCTGGTTACAGAAAGATGGGTTTGAGATTCGATGATTTGATTGAAGAAGAAAATGACATTGCTCAAACTGCTCTAAGAAGATTGCCAGCTGATGAGTCTTACGCTAGAATCTACAGAATCATCAATGCTCATCAACTTTCATTGACTCACCACTTGTTGCCAAAGGACAAATGGGTTAAGCCAGAAGATGACATCCCATACTTAACTCCATATTTGTTGGAAGCTGAAGCTGCTGCTAAAGAAAAGGAAGAGCTGGACAACTTGGAATTGGCTAAATAATTGTCATGAAGATATGAAAAGGGATCTTTTTTAACATTCAAATAATTTACATGAATAACACTATTTTGAAAGCCCTTGGACTGGGTAAAAATCATATTTATATTAAGACTGTGAATACTGCTTAGATTACTACTAAATTCTCAAATCTATATTTATACGTATTCAATTTTAATTTTGAATAACATGCGTTCAATGAAATGATGATATTCCAAGTAAGAGGAAACTCGGATTGTTGTCATTTTTACATTTATAATATTACATAGATATGTTATTAAGAAGGTTTATATATATTCGATCGAACAGATTTGTAGAAGTACCATTTGGGTCACCATTATCCTCTAGATTATCTTTTAGGTTTGCTAAACAAGGAATAGATTACGCCTAATCTGCTTTGTCTCTTTTTGCTGGTATTAATTTGATTCTTACTCCTTTCTAGGGTTGTTGGGTCACTTATGCTTCTCGTTTGAGCATGTTTCGATTTGTACAGGGAATATTCTTTTGATTTGGATGGATCGGTTATGTTTCCGGGTTCTCCTAGTAAGATTTCTCTTGGTAACAATACAAGGTGTTCGGTATTGGAAGATATATTATCAGATGGTTTAGTTGTTAAATCATCAGCTACGTGAGCAATACGAACAGAAGAGTCTTCAATTTTTGTTTCTTCAATTTTTGTTTCTTCAATTTTAATATCATAAACTTGACTTTCAAATTTAAAGGGTTTCATTCTTGAATTAATTTTCCTTCCCTGTGAGGTTGATACAGGAGTATTAGGGGTAGAAGTTCCTTTATATGAGGAGCATGAGTCGGATGACAGAGAAATATTTGACGCATAATGACCTATGCTGCTGTTACCTGAACCATTTGAAGGAATTTGTTTGCTGTAGGAATTATAATATCTCTCTTTTTGTTTGTTTATCTTTATGGTGTTGTATCCAACCTTGCTGGGGGACTCCTTTATTGTCAAAGGAGAAGGACACTTGGCTTTAAGAGGAGACATCAAAGTTGTTGTTGCTAAGGAAAGTTCATGATTTTCAGACTCCTCATTGAAATTGACTGTTGGTGTTTTCTCTCTCAACACTTCTCGAGCTATTTGTGAATTTTTCCTGTTAATACAATAACTCCTTGGTAATGCATACCTGCTGTTATTTATTAAGTTTTTTTCATGATTGTCTTCTTCCTCATCTTCTCTTTCTTCAAATTCTTGATCTTCTTCAATTTCTTCCCCTTCTTCAGTCACTAGTTCTTCCGTGATTCGCAACTTCTTCTCAATGGACAACGCTAATTGAAGGTCAGCAGGAGCAGACTCAGTTCGCCGATGGGACCTGAAAGACCTAGGTCTGGTCTTCAATACATCGTCTAGATTTATAATTGCGTCTGGAACATTTCTGAAACTACTTGTAAATTTCGGCTCTTCACTAATAAAAAACTGTGGACTAGTGCAAGGCGGCTCCGTTGAAGTTTCGTATGTTGAAGGAAAGGAATTGTTCCCAGTGACAAATGATCCTTTCTCAACAACAATTGGGGTTAGAATTTCATCATTCAACCTTTGAACTTGTTCGAAATTTGAAGGTGCGTTTTTCAAATCGACATCTTTCTTCAAAAATTCAAAATCTCCAGAAACAGCAAAGGAACGTTTATGCCTATGTCCTCTTCTTTTCGGAGTTCCCTCGAAAGATGATACAACTTCATTTAAATCACTCGAAGGTTTTTGTAGACTCAACATCTTCCAAATTATATTGCTGTAGTATCCGGTAACAGTGGTAGCAATGGTAAATCCCACAGACGTCGAAATAAAAGATCAACTTTGGAAACGAGCGAAAATAGTTGGTGTGATCCTAAAACTCGGCTACCGACAAAACGGCACAATTATTGTCTGATTATACGAAAAACAGATGCGCTACCGCTAATGCTGCTAATGGTATTTTATCTTTACTTCAACCAATTGGAAACCTCGTCTTACACAATACCGTTGTCGTTGCTCCAAAAGGATCTTACCTGAAAGCTATCACAGTAAAACCCTTAACTCAGTGTATTTTTGCAGAAGAGAAACCGTAAGGGGTACTATCGTCTCCTTCCTAGCACGGATGACTTAATCTTTACCAAAAGTACAGCACTCAAAGGCGAAATCCTGCTCTCCTTGATCAGTAGAATATAATAGGTATTATCAGTGAAGGCACTCACTAACGACCCTATGAATCAGATTTAACAGTAAAATAATCACCCTATTCGATAACAACGAAGTTTGACTTCAAGGACAATCGTTAGGACCCTAAAAAAAAAAATTCAGGATACAAAGAAATCCAAAAAAAAGCAATAATATTGTCCGAGTGTGGAAATATAATTAGTTTCACAGTTCCTTCAGCAGTAAAAAAGGCAACAATTATACGAAATAGCTGTATTGGTATGTCTATGTGAAACGTAAGTTGTCTCAAAATTTGGAATTATGCCAAAGGTTAAATGGATACTCTTTCTTGTCTTTATCTTTTTAAACTAGCGAACGTCGTTTCTTTGAAGCTGCAATTTTTGAAAAGTAGAAT
>JAJLUD010000017.1:202730-227107 GCA_030569915.1 Kluyveromyces nonfermentans
TTTTTTTTTTTTTTTTTTGCACACGTTTTGTTTTGTTCAGAGTTGGATCTAATGACTAAGTGAATAGTATTATTTATTCAGCCTTGGTGTAGACGTAGTTAGATGGCTAATCGTATCGTCTCATCCGAGACTTGACAGAAAGTGAATTTGTTCTAGAGGAATTTTTCCTGAGAAACTTTTTAGCGAAGGAAAAAAAAAAAAAGTGCAGCCTCAGTCCTTCTCTCATATTACCACACTAGTTAAGTTGTTGAATGGAAGTAAAATCGAAAAAACTAATCGTAAATTGAGTATCAAAATTCAAAGTAGAGATTTTTCAGTTTTGTTTTGAAACTGTCTATTGAGCATATTCCATTAAATCGACCATTTCCTTTGTGGTTAGACCTAAAATTTAGACACATCATGATACATAATTTGATCAAACAAAGACTAACAGCAGTGCTAGAAAGCGATTCTAATTGGAGTGAAAACATCAGTACTGGTGATAGTACAGTGAAAATATGCAATGAAAATGGAGAAGTGCAGGATAGAAAGGTATTTTCTATAGTAGAAGATTCATTGAATCAATTTGGTAAGGGTGTATCGGCTAGGATTACGTGGAAAGGGGGTGTAGATTTGGATTTTTCCGCTATAAAACCTCAATTGGCTTCAGGTTTGACGGTCTATGTGGAAAAAGGTAATGTGAAACACTTGGATGATGAAGTAAGGGAAAATTTTTTTGCAAACGGTTTCATTGAAACACCTGTAAATTTTATATGGCATAGTGATAAATGGAACGAAAAGATAGTTAATGAATGGTTAAACGAAAAAATTGTTGAAGAAATAAATTGGGCTAAAAATGATTACGATATAACAATATTAACTTCATCGATTCAAATTGACGAATACTACTACTTCGATAAAAACTTCACCCTTAGTTTGAATGGTACTCCAGGTGTTAGGAAAGAAATGGGGATTTTTACCGTTGATACTTTAGACTCTAACGATATTAATATGAGTGGTGTACGATGTAATTGGGACGTGGAAGACGCATCTTTAGAGAAATGTGTCAAAACTCTTCTCTTTCTACATCCCTTTCATGTGAATGGATCTGTTCGGAGTACCGAAATCTCTCTAGAAGAACCTACAGGGCTGCATCCTACAGTTACAATTGATTTACAACAATATTCTGATGTTGATCAATGTTCATACTTTGCTTATTTTCATTTGCCAAAAGAGATTTTTGTTGACCAATTTCAATCGAAACCCGTTTTTCTCTTTGGAGAATCTAATTTGGAATTACCAGAATACAATGTTATGGGATGGGGTTCTGTTGCAATGTTTGAACTGAATCCTGGAACTTTGAATTCTATCAACTTGCATTCAAGGTATATCGCTCCAAGTTTAGATGCAAACACCACCGTATCTGCATCATTTTTTTCCAACGTTTTCTTTGCATGTGACACCGGGAACGAGCAGTTGGCTGAAACGCCTTTTTATTCAAAGATCCAAGGGTATGAATCTTTTTTCACGCCAGATACAAAGTTTTATCATCTAAATTCAACTTGTTTGACAATTGATATTCCTAAATTGAATTCTGCAAATGATTCCATTATTGAATTTGGAACGCTATCAGTTGTACTAGTATCAGTGCTTTTTTTAATGAAAAAGGTTTTCGGATAGTATCTCTAATTCCTCTTCTATACACAAAAACGTCTAATATACCGCTAAATGCTAATTTATTTTGGTAATAAAACTAATTCCGTCCTAAAGCAGACTGAGATATCATTTCTTTTTCTTGTGGTGTTTTTTGGCGATACGTTTCAATGCCCTTTGCTCGTTCTTCAATACACCGTCAACCATCTTATACTTACCTTTAACACCCTTAGGCCTACCTGATAATCCTCTGTTCTTTCCGGAAGCTACAACAACAGTGACCTTCGGCTTTCGTTTCGATTGTTTAGAAACTTTCTTCATTAACTTAGCAATTTCTTCTGCCTTGTCTTTTTCAGATTTATCACTATCGTCATTAATCAAACCTGCTTTCTTCTTCAGCTTCTCGAGACGAGCAACGGCACGATGCTTCTTCCTAGCTTTTGCTTCTGCAACCTTCTTAATAGGTCTAGCATTTAGTGCTTTGAGTTTTTCCTTCATAGCCATCGCAGCCTCTTTTGTAATTGGTCTACTAATCTTAGAATGCTGTTTTTCTTCTTCAATAAACCAATCAGGTAGATTTTCTGTGTCGCGGAAAGTATAACGATTAAATCCTTCATCAATCAAATCATGTTTAGTTTTTTGTCCAAGGGCTAGTTGATGTGCTAAAGTCATGGCTTCTACTGTAGCGATATCTATTTCTTTAATATGCTCTTTTTTCTTGGCTTCCTGTTTTTCTTCATCTGAATCATAATCTGAATCCATATTATCAGGGTTTTCGTTAGTCACAATTTCGAAATCGCTGTCTTCATCGCTGCTAGCCTCATCGCTATCCTCCTCAGAGTTTTTGCCTCCAACGTTAATTTCATCGTGTTTTCTCTTTCGAGAAAGCTTTTTGAGGTCACCAACTGATTCTGAAGTGATTTCGGGTAGTGTAGCCGGGAGATCGGCCTCAACGCCTTCAAAAATACCATCGCTGAACAGTGCACGGGCTTTAGAGCTCAATTTACCCTTGGATTCTCTGCTCTTTAACTTACTAATCAAGTTATTGATTGCCTCGTCATCATCAGAGTCTGAAAGTTCGGAATCAGTGTCATCACTGACATAATCCTTTTCCTCTTTCGTATCCTCAGTGTCCTTAATGTCACTAAATCCATCCCAAGCTTCAGCCTCATGTCCTTCACGTGCTTGTTTTGCTCTGAACCTAGCATCTCTTTCCGCTTTTCTTTCCTTATAGTTACTGTACATAGCGTCCAATTGGCCCTCTAATTCGTCCGCTTCAGCAGCTTCATCTCGATCTGGTAATGGTGCATTTTCGTCGATATAAATATCATTGTCCATTTCCACTTGTTTCCCATCAAAAATCATTCTTTTCTTACCTTTAGTAAGTTTATCTAGAATTCCAGTCTTTTCAGCCGATTTTAGGTTGAAAATTGATTCTCTACCTATATTTGCAGCTTCAATACCAATATCGGTCGGATTGATCATATTCATTTGCATACGAATAATTTCTTTTTGCTTCATCTCGTTCTTCTTCCTCTTTTCACGTTTGTTATGCAACCTTTGTTTTTCTTGAAGCTTCTGTAATTCCTTTTCGATTTGTTCATCTTCAGTCAGTGGTGTAGTTTGTACTTCTTCTTCCTTTTCTTCCTCTTCATCCAAACCTAAAAGTTCTCTAGCTGCTTTCCTCCACTTCAAAATGAGTTTGAAATCCTTTTTGCCTAGAACTTTAAGATCTTCAATACAAGCCAAAAATTCAGTTGTTGTTTGTTTCAATTTCTTAATAATCTTCCATTCATGATCTTCTTTATCTATTGTGAATTTATTAATAGTACCAAGCATCTGAATTGGATCGTCACTTTTAACAAATTCCATTATTGGGGCCTCATGATACAACAAATAGTCACCCTCCTCGTAACCTTGTCTTTTTCTGACCTTCTTTTCAGGATTATAAATCTTAGCTTCCATGTTCTGTGGGCCATCTGGAAGCTCCTCGAAGACCTCCCGAGGATCTAAAAGCCTTGGATCAAGTTTCTTTGGCGCCTTGAAACCCTTACAGACAACGAAGATTTCAGCGGAAACATTTCTCGAAGCTGGTGGCTTAGTGGCTTCAACATTCTCAAATAATTGCTGGAACACCCACATTAATTTGTTGTAATCCTTTGATCTGAAAATCTTAGTTACAAAAGTACCACCCACAACCAAATTTTCAACTGCCAGTTTCAAAGCTTGAAGCGTCAAATGAGACTGTGTGAAAGCATCCTGAACCCAACTTAAACCAACATTAGGCGCACCATCATGCAAAACTGTGTCTGCCTTCCATGTCTTCATGTATCCTCTCAGTCTAGATCTACAATCTTCAGTCGTTATATCACTCTGAAATGTAATCACATTGGGCATCGGTTTCATTGGAACAATATCTACACCTATAATCAACGAATTTACCGGACAGAGATTGGAAGCCACTTGACACCATGACCCTGGCGCAGCACACAAATCAATAACAACCTTCGATTTTTCAAGAAAATGTCCATACTTCTCATTAATTTGAATTATCTTGAAAGAAGAACGAGCACGATAGCCTTTCTCTTTAGCCAAGTAATAGTATCTATCTAAACGACCTTTAGAATTCTTCTTTTGCGTCTTCTTACCCATTTTTTTTCAGTTCAGGTTCAG
Organism: Kluyveromyces nonfermentans; assembly: GCA_030569915.1. NCBI lineage: Eukaryota > Fungi > Ascomycota > Saccharomycetes > Saccharomycetales > Saccharomycetaceae > Kluyveromyces > Kluyveromyces nonfermentans. The sequence continues at coordinate 207,036 of JAJLUD010000017.1, forward strand.
TCGGACGCGTCTCACTTGTATATTACTCACACTTACCGTCAATACAATTAGTTGCTACCTCATCTCATCTCATCGCTTTCAGTGCAATGTCACTTCTCTGTCTAAATCAAGTTTAAAATTTTTTAGTTCAAAAAGAAATGTTCTGGCTGTGGTTTCTGGGTTGTATGTCTCAATACTATTCTATTGCAGTTATTACTGCAATATTCCTCCATTCTATACCTATTTCACTGAACCAATAATACATTTTCCACGTAAAATGAATGAGTGCTGAAAACTCTTCCTCAAACACCATCGCTCCTGGATATGTCTGTCAATTCTGAACATATATATTTTGTACCCTTCATGACGTTTTCTTAACTACTGCGTGCATTTTCCTATCACGCTCTGAACGAAAACTTCATTGTGGGAAAGAAAAATACTACATCTTGTGTCACGTGATAAGGTATTAAGTAAATTCTGATTTATATGAAGACGTAGACCACTCTCGCTTCATAAGATATATTTTTAATGTAAGTTTTATATGTAACCCCACTTAACAACTCAAACATCCTGCATAGAATAATTTTTGTATATAAGTATGCAATTTAAAACAGTTTACCTTTTTTTTGTACTGACATTCTGCGTTTAAATGTCCCACAATTTTCTTTACTACTTTGTCAGGAAAAGTTGTGTTTGGAATGTAAAAATTTATTATGCATTGAAGGACCTTTATGAACAAAAGTAAAAAAACTAAAGTGATATTCACAGAGTACTCCTTGATACGTTTAATATAGAAAAATTTATATAATATCTTCTTGTGGACTCAATCGAAACCTTAATAATAATAATAATGTGGAATGGCTCCTTTTTTCTACTAATGACATCGTAAAACTATTTCTCATTTCATTTTATTTTTTTTTATTGGGAACCGTTCATTTTCTCTTCGTTCCCTAAGCGAGATTTCGAGGGAAAAAAAAGTATAAAACAGAACTCGATCTCGATATAGCGAACTTTGAACAAGAAAACTTTTAAAGAATCTATTTCAGAGCATTACGGGTTAAGATGAGCATTTATCCTTTTGAATCGATTCAATTCATCGAGACACCTGCTGCTACACCACCTGCTGAGGTTAATTCTAAGTATGGGGTCACTACAACTGCATCACCAACTATTAACAATGCTCCCTTACCTGCAGAGGGCCCTTCTTCAAAACACTTTTCTAATTTAGTGTTGGTTGGGTTTTTAGTAGGTATCCCATTGTATGTGTGTAGAAAATTGGGAGGTGGATTCAAGACATTTTTGGTGCTATTTGTATTGTTAGCTATCCCTATTTTAATGGCGTTCTGGACTTTGGCATCTACGTATTCGCCTCGATTGAATGAAAAGTGTAAGTTACCAGGGAATCCAATTGAACACTATATTGAATTTCATGATAAATTGTTAGAACAGAAATATAATGGGAAGAAGATCCCAATGGAAACTTTCCACGAGTTGTACTTCGCCAATAAGGTTTCTTTCAAGTGCGATGCGCTAGAAGCATTGGAGTATAGGCACGACTGGGCGCAGTTCTCTTTCACTCTTTCGTTGTTCAAATTTTTCTTGCTTGGAATGATTCCTGAAGTAATTATGCATACGAGATCTCAAGACGAGGAACAGGTTAGAGATCATTATGATCGTGGTGATGATTTCTATTCTTGGTTTTTAGGGCCAAGAATGGTGTACACAAGTGGATTGATTTCTGACATTGAGAAAGAAGAGACTCTAGAGCAACTTCAAGACAACAAATTGAAGACTGTCTGCGATAAAATAGATCTTCAACCAGGTGAATATCTATTGGATCTTGGCTGTGGTTGGGGTACGTTAGCTACTTACGCTTCCAAAATATATGGCGCAAAAGTTACCGGTATCACCTTGGGAAGAAATCAAACCAAGTGGGGTAATGGGAAACTAGCAATTCAAGGAATCGACAAAAATCAGTCGCGTATTTTGTGCTCAGATTATAGGGATACTCCTCTTGCAACAGAAAATGGGAAAAAATATGACAAAATCACTTGTCTTGAAATGGCTGAACACGTTGGAATCAGGAAGTTTGGCTCATTTTTGCAACAGGTTTATGATATGCTTGAAGATGACGGTTTGTTCTATTTGCAATATGCTGGCTTAAGAAAACCATGGCAATACGAAGATTTAATTTGGGGGTTATTCATGAACAAATACATTTTCCCTGGTGCAGATGCATCAACTCCCTTAGATTTTGTTGTTTCTAAGCTTGAAAGTACTGGATTCGAAGTAGTCTCAATAGACAACATAGGTGTTCATTATTCTGCTACTTTATGGAGATGGTATAGAAATTGGATGGGCAACAAAGACTCTGTGATCAATAAATACGGTGTAAAATGGTTCAGAATCTGGGAATATTTCTTGGCGTACTCGACTATTATTTCCAGACAAGGTTCTGCCACTTGTTATCAAATTGTTTTGAGAAAAAATTTGAATGCATACCATAGAATTAATTATGTTCCTAAACAAAAGGGTTTACTATCCCCAATAAAGGAAGGCGTTGAATCCTGGTTCAAATAGTATAATTCCAATGAAACAATTTTTGCTTAATATTGGTAAACGATGCCTACTAAAAAGGAAAAACAAAAGTTGATATGTAATTTACTATGCAATTTTATCTGTAAAGCAAGAGACGCAGCTTTTAATTTTTCGTTTGAACCGGCGATTTTGGTCTTAAATTTTCTATGAGTCGATCTGTAGGTAGGTTTGTCCCTATCTTTTTTATTTCATTCTTGTACCTTATTGGATCAAAGTTGTTAAGTAGAACATCAGGGCTCATTATTACCCAACCAGGTCGCATCCGCACAGGAATTTCGGAACCGGTTCTGGCAGGAATTATGTGTAGCCTTCTTGTAGCGGTACTGAAGTTTTCCGCTACCCTATACAATTGAGAAGGAACTGCTCCAATTTTGCCGTTTTTGGTTTCGATGGCTAAGTCTGTATCCACATTACAATGTATCAAATGTCCATCCGAAGCTCTTCTGACTGTACCAGTGATACACATCCAACAATGCCATTGCATCTTCTCAAATAAGACTTCATCATCTGCCTCTAGTCCAGGATAGAAAGGTGATTTCTTGTCCACTGGAACAAACACAAGTTCTTCGCTTCTTCTGAACTTTTTAGCCCAATCTTCATTGTTCAAAACCCTTGAAAGTTCATTAATCTTTTGAGCACTCCCCCATATAAACAAAAATCCCGGTTTGGCTATTAATTTATTTATTGGCAACTGCGTCAACAAAGGGTATATAAACTGATTGTCCGTCAAACAACCAATCATTATAACATCGAATAGTAACTCTGCATCTTCAATCCAACTATTCAACATAGGAACAATCTCATCTAACTCAACCTTACATCCAAAGGGTGTTGTACAATATTGAGAAAGTTGCCGTTCCTTCAATCCGAACAACTTCTGCAACTTTGGATATCCTTCGATCGGATTTTCTATGTTTTTTACTTGCGTCTGGGGTAACGTTCCGCGGTGAATATAATTGTTTGAAAAATCATTTGAATGGAAAGTTGTCGCAGGCTTGTAATTATTCTGCTGTTTTGACACTCTCTTCTTCGCTTTGTCTTCTTTTTGATTGATATCGTCTCGGATAGACATTCGAACATATATGCCCCAAGTTTTTTCGACTGCAAAACCTTAGCGCTGCTTTAAGAATTTAAGAATTCTGAATACTTACCTTCAATTAATTTTATTGTTCTAATAAAGAACGAGAACGATTCAGATTTTTGTTTTTTTTTGCTGCTTTTATTTTGCCGCCGTCCCTTTTGAATTTAGAAATTGGAATAAAGGGTTTCACGGTGAAACATCAGTAGTTTGTAAAGATGTATCTGATAAAAAAAATTAAGAACACAGTAGTTTCAAAAGAAAGTTTCATGAGCTTGTAAGTAAAGTAAGAAGAATAAGTAACAGTAGACTGTAGAAAAACAACAAATTTAAAATTTCAAACATTTTTACTAAGTTGCCATGGCCAAACAAATTTGAGACTGCGTATCTACATTTCCGAGGAGGATTTACTCAAACAGCACATACCTGAGGAAAGCAGTAAAGGTAGATGTTTTATTTGGTAAATACAGAAGTAGAATTGAACATGCAACCGTGTTTATGGATGTGTATGAATAATACCTTTGGGGTTTTCCTTAAAGAAAGGTTGCAGCCGTTTTCTATTTGATGAAAATATGTTCTTTTTTTTGTTTGCATATCTCAAAAGGGTGAGTGAATAAATGAAAGATAGCTGAAGACAAAACCAATACAAAACATCAACTACTACGCGAGGAAGGGTTGAAATTGAAAATTCCAGGGACATCACACTAAACTTTATTATACGGAGTGTTTTACCATTGTTGAATATAAGCTGTCTAGAATACTACCTATGATTTCATATCTCAATGCTTTTTCTCCCAAAACTACATGGGGACTTAGAGTGCGCAAGAGTAGGTTCGAGAGATAATGATATTACTTTAATTGCAGGACGAGACAAGACAGCCTAAACCAAAAGATTTTTTCGACCCACTCTCAATTTTTTTCAGTGCAGCGCATAAAGAAGAATATCTGTCGTCGCATCTAACATCACGAGCATTTTTGACATAAATGTTCAACGTGTTATGCTGTAAATTTGTGGTTGGATAAGTTTACTCTATCTATTGAAAAGTAGAAGAATTCACTTGATTCAATGCAAAAGTCGAAAACATAAATTTATAAGTTAAGTAAAATAATTAATATACTTGTTTAATTGCCCCCTTCCAAAAAAAAAAATAAAAATAAAACAAATAGAATATACCCTACTTTTTTAATGTAAGCGGTTTTTTTTATTTGAGTAGAACTGAATAATTCTCATCAAGAGTCCTCCTAAAAGTACAAACAGCATGTCGAAATAAATCATTGAAAGTTGAAAAATACAGCTGAAAAAAATGAAAAAAGATCAAAAACCATTCCGTGGTAGGTTGCGTTCGATAGTACGCAATGTGCATAAAAAACATTTCAGGACTCATTATAATATCTCCCTTGCTCTAATTCTTCGATAACAGATTCAACTAGTTCATCATCATCGTCCTCCTCCATCATTTCGACCGCATTGTACTTTATCATATCCCAACGGTTCCAAAACGTCACGCAATCAGCAAATGATTCAGAATCGACAGTCTGTTCCAAGTCATATTTTGCCTTTGTCAATCTATTTTTTAGAGATTGGAGTTCGACTGAGCCTGGTAAATTAGAAACTTTGCGGTAATCGCTATCAGTCTCAACATCAGTGCATGACTTATAACCTGAATCGCTTTCGTTTCCAGAAACGTATAGGTCCGACACAGGTGATGAACAACCGTTAGGATACAACTGGTTTTCAGCAGATGAGGTAGTATCACAATATCTCGCCCACACTTCATCTATGGACTGAACAATATAGTCAAAACAACGTTCTCTAGCATAAAGATCCGACTTAGGTACAGAACAAGAGTTATGCCTGCCCAGCGACCTTGAAGCTGATATTGTCGAATAATTAGGGATCCCACTTTGCTGTGTGAAAGGGTTTGGACTTATGTTGTCTCCATGTTCTCGAAAAGTAGACGAAATATCGCTTCTGGAAACGCTTCCATAATCCTCAACAGATGTAGACTGACCAACCAAGCGGGCTAAGGTCTCCGCATCAGGAAAACGTGCTTGTAATTTCCTGCTTGGAAGAGCGAATGAATCAACAGAGGAATAACCAGTATCATGATGATCGTCCTCTTGATTGTCTTGACTTGAGCAATCTGGAACCAGTTTATGAGAGTCTAACTTAACACGTTTTCTACCAGACGAACCACGTATAAAATCCTTACTTTCATGATCACCTAGCAAAATCACATGTGACCGTTTTCCAGTGATTGCCATCTGTAGCTTCCCAAATATATTACTAAAAAAAATCGGCTACACACGTGACGTCTATCCGGGTAATAATAAACACCGTCGACAGTGCATCTGAACAAAAGTCGAAACCAAAAAAAAACCCCGAATATATTTGATTTCAAAAAAAAATTTTAGTTCGAAATTGTGGTAGGGACAAATGAAAAAAAAGCGGACAGCGCGAAACCAAGCGATTCATGATGGTCCGGCATATGAAATAATAGAAAATGATTGGTTGGATCGCGTATTAAAAACAGGGTAACAAGAATACAACGAAAAAAATTTCCATTAGAATGTCGCAAAGGCCAGTGGCGAACAGTGATTGTGGCAGATGCAGATAACAAATGGTTATATTTAGAGAAGTCAAGTTGAAACTTCAAGTGAATAGCTGATAGAAGTACTCTTAGTAGTACATATAGCTGACCATCGGCTTCTCATCCGTATCTTTTGAATGCTGTATGTGTGTTTCAGCATATATTCTCTAAACTAGCCCCCAGAAATTTTGCCTAACTACCGGGTAACCAGACGTACGTTTCGATGTGGCTAATATATTATTCTATTAGTGACAAACTTCTAAATAGATCAGTGCTTAGATGATGTTGGTAAAAATACGGAATTCACTTGTAGACAGCCAATATGCAAAAAATTCTAATGGTATTAGATTAAATTAGGTATGCCTGTTGGTATTTTGAACTAATTTTAAGGCCAAACTTTGTAATTTAGTGTTCCAAGTATTGATCGTAAAAACCGCTATTTCAAGAATATAATTCATCTCATTATTCGCGTCACCATACTAAGTATTAAATCAACTACATATACTGACGCCAAAATCATTGAGTACCCTTTTCAAAAGTAGTAGATTGATGACTGGTAGGTGTCTGGGTTTCTATGCGTAGATATGGCGCACTAGCTTTTAATGAAGCTTGTTTTTTTTAAGAACGTAAAATGTATTTTAAGTTGTTTGGTTCTTCTTTGTACAAAGGCCGAGGCTGCAAGGGAGTATATTACTAGCTAATTCGGTTAAGAATTCCAAATGAAATATACAGATATGTGATTCTTTTATGACTTGCTACTGTATTTTAAAAGCACGAATACCAAGTGTACTAGGAGGAAATATGTGTCAAAATGATTTTATTTTTTTATTTTTTTTTTTTTTATCTCAGATTTCCTATTCGCGATTATCAACGATTGCCATTTGGTCGCTTAACTACATACAGTAGTTATAAATGCAGTAGTTAAGCATACTCTAACATGTTATGGTTCGAATAATTGCCGGTTACTGTGGTTATTCAATATAAAATCTTATAGTTTTAGGATAATGAGCTGTCTAAACGATGCTGAGATGGATAATCCGGATACTGTTTCAAAAATTAAGACTTCCGACCCTTCAGACGATGATTTTTCAAAGAAGAGCTCGTTAGAGGATACGATTATTAATGGTTTGGGATCTATTTCTTCATTTTTTGACGAATTATATTTGTTAAAGAGTTTTGGAGTAATAGGTGACGATAACTTCCTCTACAGAAGATTGAACAAAGGAGATATAGGATCTAAGGTATGGTTAGCAAGTCTTATTCTTTCCGTTCGAAGATCATTGATAAATCTTTACCGGGCCCTAAAAACTAAATGGGCTGTAAGGAAACAACGTGCACGTCTTGATTATTCATGTCATGAGTTGAAAAGCGTTCTCTTAGACAAATATACCGAAAAGAACCGCGAATTAGACTCAACAATCAATTCATTGCTTTTAGAACTACTTCAGGATACAATATACATTATTATAGTCTTGGTGGATTTACTTAAAATTAACCTTTCGAAAAAGATGAAAAGAATGCTTGAGTATCTATCAAGCTTTTTTACAATTATTAAATTTTTCCATACTGCTTATTCTTTAAAAATATAACTAACTATAAGCCAAGTTCTTGCAAGAATGCCTTATTATTAGGTTTTCTGCCTAAAAATTCAGTTAAATTATCTTCAATTTCGTAGAGACCACCACGAGCTAAAACGACGTCTCTGTATTTCACACCAGATTCACTATCAAGTGGATTAGGTAAAAACTTAGTATAGTACATGTCACAGGCAAAAACATCAGCCCACATATATCCGTAATAACCCGCTGAATAAGAATCTGACATGATATGGCCAAAAGAATTAAAACCTTTGCTGAAAATTCCACCATTGTCCACTAAAGAAACCTCTTCTCTTAATTCATTCCATAACTTTGTTATGTCAATGGTTGAAATATCGTCTGTCGTATGAACTGTCATATCAAAAAGACTGAAATGAAGTTGTCTAAGGGCAAATAGAGCTCCATTGACGTGCTTCGTACGAATCAATGAATTCAATAAATCATCTGGGATCGATTCACCAGTTTCATAATGAGTGGACAATGCTGTAAGCTCGTTTTTACTCCATGTCCAAAATTCAAGCATTTGAGATGGTGCTTCGACGAAATCCCAAGGGGTAGCGCCAGGTCCATTAAATCTTCCAATAGCATTTTCACCCATAAGATCGTGAATACCATGCCCTAATTCGTGGAAGAAAGTTACCAGTTCATTATGCTTTAGCAAAGCAGGCTTATGTTTAGTAGGTTTAGAGAAATTGCAGACCAATGCTGTAACCGGGTAGGACTTATTGCCATTAGGTTTAATATACGAAGAGCTGATTCCAAAATTGGCTGCATGACCGTATTTACCCTCTCTTGGATGTAGATCGAAGTAAATCCAGCCAACAAATTCTGGTGAAAGTTCATTATCCATTTTCCAAACTGAAAGTTGTTTTACATCTGGATGCCATGTATCGGATGGATTAACTTCAACGAACTTTAATTTTAACACTTTCTCGTAAATTTCCAACATACCCTTAATTGATGATTCGAGAGGGAAATATTCAGAAATTTTTTCCTCATCAACCTGGAAATTTTTCTTTAAATATTGATTATCATAGTACCTATTGTCCCAGATATAGTATTTATCGTCGAACTCTTTACCATTTTTTCTGAATTCCTCCTCTTTCAATGACTTCAAAATCTCAAGTTCTTTTACTCCAAGTGGCTTTAGCTTCTTCCTCAAGTCGTGCAGGAAATCGAGGACCTTATCCTCTTTCTTTGCCATTTTTATGTCCAAATTATAAGCGGCATACGTTTTGTAACCAAGAAGCTTCGACAATTCGCGTCTCAGTTTTAGTGTTTCCAAGAAAAGAGGTTCATTCTCTGGGACTTTATTCTGATCTGCCAAGAATGCACGCTTACGGGTTTCAGGATTTTCTGCATACTTAAGAACTGGGAAAATGTCCGGATATTTAAACGTCACCTTATATTTGGTCACACCTTCCTCTTCTACAGTCTGGAACTGTGACATAACATCATCGGAAACACCTTTTAGCTCTTCCTCTGTAAATGTGATAAATCCATTCTGTTCCCCTAAATTGGTTGAAAACTTCAAAGAGTTATTAGATATTCTTTTCTTGATATCTTTAACTAGCTCTCTTTTATCTTCGGACAAATTTAATCCAGATCTAACGAAATCTTTGTGGCATTTCTCCACAAACATATAAATTTCAAAGTTCTCCTTCTTGAAACTTTCGTCGCTCTTTAATTGTTGCCATATTTTGTCAAATTGACTGAAGATATCATATCTCAACGAAGACTCAATACCAAAGTCTTCGATTAGTTCAGTAGCTTTAGTTGATGCATCCCTTAATTCCTTATCTCCAGAAACATGCTTCAAAAATGTCAATCTATTGAATAAAGGCGAGACTTCATTCTCATGGTGCAGGTATGGTTTCACAAAATTTTCAATTGATGGTTCCTCGATAGAAGCTAGGCCATTTAGAAATTCTACAGAATTGTCAATGGTTTTAGAAGTTAGTTCTAGAACTTGAGCCGGCGAAAATTCCCAAGAAGGCCCATTTACTGGTGCTTTGAAGTTCGATGTTTGTGTCATAAAGGTTCTTCTAATTTTTGAGCTAAAACTTGAATATCTCGGTTTTGGTACCTGCAGGAATTTTGTTAATAAGCTGTATTTTATCCCCATTGAGAAAGGGGAAAACTTGTTGTTCTGGCACTATAATGACAAACGTTTTATATCCATAAGTAAAAGTTTGTGCGCAGGCCGATTTTTTTTTTAAAGCCAAATAAATCTCTTCATTCTTTGAATATTGAAATGCCGAACGATGATGCGGAAAAGTGTTCTTATCTAAATAGAAAAGTACATCACCAGAATCGCATCTAAAGAACTTCAATAAATTTCGAATTCATGTATTGAAGTTATCAGGAATGCAATTCCGCAATAGAAGAAAAGTTTTGCAATTGAAATATGTTGTACATGAATTTTGTTCGACATTTTGTCTTAGTATATACAATATTATTTATTACCAAAGACCTCTTGTAGTTCATCCCGAGATCATTGAAAAAAATGTCTACTTAATTTAGAATGTAACCATGAAATCGTGGAAATAGAGTGACCATCTATGACTGGAACAACAATGATAACAATGACGAAGAATTCTAAATTTCGAATTATTATGTCGTTTTAAGTGAACTATATTAAAGTTGTCACACTATTAAAAAATATTGTTTGCAGATTCGTAGCCATATCAGTATGATTGTCTAGCCAATTAATGTAATACATGAAGTAATTTACACTTAATAAGTGATACAGAGGTGAAATAGTCCTCTCCATCTGTCATTTCTATGACATGTCGCCTGGCGTTTCCTGATTGGTCAACGTAGAACTACAACTTAACGTTACCCGGAATACGATTGATATATTTTTTTTTCTATCCTAGTTCGATACAATTTGAAAAAGTGAAACGAGCAAATCTTACCATTGTTCAATTGGTTCTTTCGATATAGTTGAAACACGTTCTAAAACCAAGAGAGATCAGCTACCAAAAATGTCTGAACAAGTCAAAATCACTACCTCAGTGCCTTCAATTTTAGATAAGAGATGGGATGTGGTGCTATCGAATGTTGTAGCCAAGACTGCATTGGGTGCAGGTGCAGGTATCGTGGCTTCTGTCCTCTTCTTTAAGCGTCGCTCCTTCCCTGTTTGGATTGGTGTTGGTTTCGGTTTGGGTAGAGGTTATGCTGAGGGTGATGCAATTTTCCGTACTAACGCTGGCCTAAGAAAGGTGAATGCTTGAGGATATGCGGAGAATTTCCTATTTACTGTTTGTCTCCATGTTTTCACAAAACCAGAGATGCATACATATTCATTACTACACCAATAGCGCTTGAATTAAATATATTGTAACTAGTATTACAACCTTAAGTATGAAATGAATGAAAAGCTGTGATAGCAAAAATAAGGATGGAACAACAACAATGACGCATATGACCTTTGGTCAAAGGATTGAGAACCCATCAATCAAAGCAGCTTGTTCCTTAATGTTCTGTTCGGTTTCTGCTTTATCTTTTTCTATGCGCTTTGTGAGTTCTTTGTCTTTTGCATGATGTTCCATCAATCTTCTAGTTTGCAAGCTTCCTTCTACTGGAATAGGCTTATTAGAATTAGATATTTCTGAAAGTTTTAGATCTACAGTCTCAAGCTCTAGTTGTTTAATCTGCAGTTGTACTTTTTTCTTATTCGATTTTTGATTGTACTTGGGGGTTTGCTTTCGTACTCCTTTGTTCGAGTTGTCGATGTACGTTTTCGTTTTATTTCTGGTCTTGTGGTCTTTTTTCCCCATCATAATAGAATTCAAAGCCTTCTGGTAAAATAATAAACTTGTAAATAAAAATGAATGGGTAGAAGAAGTGAGAACCTACTGTTTTTTCAAGGTTATGATACCAGTTCACTGATGTGTTGGGTTAGTCTAATCAATCTGGCTGAGTGATGATTTGATTTTCTACATGGAAAAAAAGAAATATCCTACTGGTAAGAAAAAGCTTTTTTTTTTTTTTTTTTTTTGAGAAGAGTTTAGAAACATTGAATACTATGTTTGATGAGATGAGCTTAATCCATTAACTGTTGCTTTCACGTCCTATCACTTACCAAGCAAAGTCAGAAGAGCGACAATTTTTCAGTGAACTGTAAAAGAATGGTCTCTACTCACAATAAAGATAAACCTTGGGACACACCTGATATTGACAAATGGAAGATTGAAGAGTTTAAGCCTGAGGATAATAAGTCAGGGCTTCCATTCGCTGAAGAATCTAGTTTCATGACTCTTTTCCCAAAATATAGAGAGGAATACCTAAAATCAATATGGAAAGATGTTACAAGGTCGTTGAATGCCCATCATATTGCTTGTGAACTAAACTTAGTGGATGGTTCCATGACTGTAAAGACCACAAGAAAGACATTTGATCCTGCTATTATCCTAAAGAGTCGTGACTTGATTAAACTTTTAGCACGTTCGGTGCCATTTCCACAGGCAGTTAAGATTTTGCAAGACGATATTGCCTGTGATGTTATCAAAATCGGAAATTTCGTTTCCAACAAGGACCGTTTTGTTAAGAGAAGGCAAAGATTAATTGGTCCAAATGGTAACACCTTGAAGGCTTTAGAGCTTTTGACAAAGTGCTATATCCTTGTTCAAGGAAATACTGTTTCAGCTATGGGTCCTTTTAAGGGGCTCAAGGAGGTTCGTAGAGTTGTTGAAGATTGTATGAAAAATGTACATCCTATTTATCACATTAAAGAATTGATGATTAAGAGGGAATTGGCTAAGAAACCAGAGTTGGCAGAGGAAGATTGGTCAAGATTTTTACCTATGTTCAAGAAGAGGAACGTTGCCAGAAAGAAGCCAAAGAAGGTCAAAGAAAAGAAGGTTTATACTCCATTCCCACCTGCTCAATTACCTAGAAAGGTGGATCTCGAGATTGAGTCTGGTGAGTATTTCTTAAGCAAAAAGGAAAAGCAAGTAAAAGAGTTGGAAAAACGTCGGGAGAAACAGAGTGCTAGAACACTCGAGAGAGAGTCTGAGAGAGCCAAGGAATATATTCCTCCTAAGGAAACGGACTATAAAAACTCTTTGAAACGCACTTCCCACCAAGACCTTGAGTCAAAGAAGAAAAAACCTAAGGTTTAAAGCAAACTCGAAGTTTGTATTATATTTTTCAATTTAAATATGGTATATAGTAATTTAAGCTCAAACTTGAGTTTTCCATGTTCATTTTTAGTCATAACATGTCCGTTTTTCATCATCGTGATTCTGAAACGCGTAAACTTTTAGAAAAATATATCTGTTCATTTTAAATACCCGATCTTGAACAAACGAACAAGAAGTAGAAAAAGAAGCTATAGACGGTAGTTTGATACCATGGACCTTTTGGATGAACTGCAGAGTTTTCCTGGCAAAAAGTTAAAAACTTATGAAAAACGGAAAGAGCCTGAAGAGGATGAATCATTAAGTCATCAGGTCCTGATACGGGATGATCTTATCGCTAAAGTGCGAAATAGATTGGACGGCGAGAGATCACTTCCATCGGAACAGCTTTCAAACGTTAGCTTGGAAGCAAATTATGACTCCTCGCTGTACCAAGGGGAAGACATGGAGGATAACTTCGGAGAGAGGAATTTTACCTCAGCAGCAACTCAGCTAATTGAAGAAAATGGCGAAAATCAAGCACAAACAGCCAACTTTATTGAGACTACAGTAAAAGAGCTAAAATTAAACGCCCATGGCAAAAGTTCAGTACAAAATTTGGAATCAGTTCCAACCCAGATACTTTCACCAACTAGACCCACCACATCATATGAATCAAGAACCGTTGAAGATTCTCATCAAGGTGTAAATTTTAGCGCGAAAGACACCCAAGTAGATGAAACACAGAGGGTCACAATAAAACCGAGCGCTAGTTCGTTTAACTTTAAACTTAATGGTAATATTGAAGATTTGTCATCCAGTTTACTCGTTAACAGTCAAAAGAATATTGAACAAAGCTCACCCAAGCAAGATACTTCCGAATCACACATTAGCAATCCTCACAGAGAAACAAGAGTATTATCTGAGAAGAGCCTGCCAGAAGCAGAATCATTTCCAATTAGAAAATTTACTACTGTAGATTTCGTTAGAGATTTCGATACCACCTCCTCAGAACACGAAGAAGAATTGGTAGAAGATCCTGAAAAAGTACATGAAACTTTGTCTGACGTCCCTGCTGCGGACAAAGATCTTTCTCATAATAACAATCAATCTACAAGAAACGATTCTAGTAACCTGCAGGCGGTATCTAAAAACAATACTATAGATCTTGGGAGCTCTTCTGAATCAGAGGAGGATAACAGACCTCCTGTATCCAAAGCATTTTTATTGTCTATAAAGGCCAGAAGATCACGAAAGATGATTCCATCAAAAAACGTTGCTGAGGATAGCACATCACTCAATAAGCTTTATAATTCATTGAAGTACAAGAATCGCGAGCAAATATTAGAATACAGAAGAGAACTTTCCGAAAGAAAAGGGATTTCTCTAGAGCAAATTGAATTCGAGAAAGAGCAGGTCGAGAAACTATTGGAAGTTGAACTGGAAAGAAATAGAAGGATAAGATTGCAGGAAAAGAGAAAAGAAAAGATGGAAAAAGGAGCACAGTACACTGGTACAGATCAACATTCTATCTCGGAAACGAGCGATGTTCCTGATAGTGAACCGGATTTTTCTTACAGTGAAGAGGAGGAAGAATGTTCCAATAATCTCTCACAAACTGATCAAGATGATACAAAAAATTATGATGAGATAGAAAAAAGAGGAGCAATTCTCTTGATAGCTAGAGAAGAAAGACAAGGACCAAAAGAAGGACAGCTACATTCTACAACTATAGGTAGGTCTTTATTGACGGAAGCAAGCGGAGATGAATCTGAGGGGTGTAAGAAGTCACCATGGCCACTTCACGATGTTAGCAATTCAACTCCTTTAAGTCTTTATAAAGTTGATTCCCAAGTGGGAAAAGAAGGGAACGTCGAAACTAAAGACGAATACAAGGATCAAAGGCCTCATATTGATTCCAAAAATTCAGGTTTCACTACTAATAATACGAGAAAACAAATCGGAGATATCACGTCGGAATCGAGTTCATCTGAACATGAGATGAATGAAGAGGAACAAGAAAAACTAAACAAAGATTTATCGCTTCAAAGGCGAACTGAAGCCAAGAAAGCACAAGAGCTCAGGCGAAAAATGAAGTTGACCGGATTGAATAAAGTGCTTGAAATGGAGGCTGAAGAATCAGAAGATGAATGGCATGGAATAGGGGGAGTTGATGGTGAAAATTCTGATGAATATGACTCTGAACTTGAGGAGATGTTTGATGATGTCACGAAAGCTAATTTCGATATTGATGATATTAGAGCAAAATTAGTCAAGGAAAATAAGGACTATGATGAACGAATGATTAACAAAATTCTTCATGACGTTAAAACGGGTGGTTTCCGCAAGCGTGGTATAGGTGCATTGGACATCGAGTTAAGTGATGAAGAGGATGCATATTTGCGTAAGTATAGGGATAAGCGCAGGGCACAATTAAGAGAAAGAGTGAATGAAAATATTGATGAAATCAAGGCAAACCCAAAAACACAGGCATTCTTTGATAGTGTATTTGATGACGCTGAAAGAAAACCTGTAGCAGCTCCTGAACATGATTCGGAACATGAAAAGAAGGTCAAAATATCACAGGTTTTTGTTCACGAAAGCTTGTCGTTTTTAAGTAGTGCCAAAGAGGATGAATCAGTACTTACCCAGAAATCAAAAAATTTAAAGAATGAACATGACGATGATATGGTATCTTTGAGGAATAATAGCATTCTTAAAGTTAGTGCTTATATGCAATCACAACCTACCGATGTCACTGACGATTCCCATCTGTTTGATTCTGATTTGAAGTTATCAACCGTCGTTCAATCATTTACTTCTAATGCCGATGTAAACGATAGGTTTAAAAATGGAGTGAAGACCGTAAAAGTTTCTAAAAATAGCAGAATGATAGGAAGTACTAAGGCAGCGGTCACATCTTTAGGTAAGGCGAGAAAGCTTAAAGCTCCCAAACCAATCTCTTCTCATCACCATAAGCCTATCTCTCGTCCAAAACTGTTTGAAACAAGAGACGAAAATTTCAGTTAGAACGTTCTATAATAACTGTTATATATTTAATGATTATGAAGTAAACTCTGTATTCAATGCCTCATTGAGCTCGTCGTATGCAACTTTATAATTCATCAAGGGTTCCTTAAGTCCTTTTATGAACCTCGATCCGTTTGGTCCAATAAATAAGGAAGAATGATCAACATTCGATTTGTGACTTTTTTCAACTGTAGTTGCTAGGATCTTTCCACTATTCATTACTGTAGTCGGCGGTTGACCAGTTTCTGTTGTCACAAAAGAGGGAGAGTGCAACCATTTAGAGAAAATGTTGATCTTGGAGCCACTATCGAACCAAGATTTGACTTTATGCTCTTTCGGAATCATGAGCTTGTTCAAAAGATCTTTGGATACTTCATTTTCTGACAGTTTAGACGAATGAGCCGTAGAATAAACAAGGTTAAAGCTCGTGGTAGGAATATTAGAGGAAACATTCCATTTTGGACAACTGCATTCTGACTGTTTATTGAAATCTGACTTTGGAAATTTCATTGACAGTACACTCTCATGAGATTTACAACGTCTTAATTTTTCGTTCAAGTTTTCTCTATCTCTTAGGTATGTGCAAATATCTGGTGGAGTGACAGAGATGACGGTCTCTTCATCACTAGCGTCGGTATCAATTTCATCGAATATGGAGAGCGATAAACGATTCTTGTTTTTGAAAAACTCTATTCGCACATTATTGTTACTTTTGAATTTATTCAAATTAGCATCATACGATTTGGCCATTCTTATAGATCTCTCAAGTCCTTTCCCCAAGATATCAGCTTCAAGTAGAGTTTGTTTTATTGGTGAACCTGGAAGAGATGTATATTTGGGTATTTTAGGTTCATATGTCAAATTAGCGCTCTCAAAGGTAGTATATGCTTCTGTATCTGGAGGGCTTCGAATATGAGCCGGAGCGATTTTACTTGGAGAAACATCAATTAACGAGTCCCTGTTCTTTTCTATAATTTTTAAAGTCTTCAGTCGTATTGAAGGCGATCCTCTGCTTGAGCATGATTTGTACGATTTCCTGGGACTTTCGTGGTTTTGTATCATTTCGTTTAAGCTATTAGTCAACCTTTGAAATTCAGATATTATATTCTGCAAAGTTTCATACTGAAGTCGAGCTCCACGCGGGTTCTTGTTTTCGTGGTTGAGAGTTAATCTTATATGTTCTGCTCGAAGGTGAAGGGAATTCAATCGTGCCAGATATGAGTAGTAATCCTGAATTTGATTAAACGAATCAACGCTATTTGGATCAAATTCACATAACTTTCTTTGTACTGACAGTTCGAGCTGAAGCACCGCTTCCCGACAACGCACGACCAATTTCTCAGCCACTAGTCGCAGATCTTCCATAAGACTACTATATCACTCTAGGCTTAAAAAAAGGTTTTGGTGTCGTAGTGTCCAAACTCTGAGTAAATGTTTTTGGCTGCAGAGTAGAATTTCCTGTTCTTTAAGAGATTCCAAAATTTGATAAACATCAGAAAGATCTCCGTTCTAGATTTTTCACGATAGCGATTTCATATACTGTGAATTTGTTGACAAACTTTATGTTTTCACTTACCGCCATAAACTCATCCGAAAAGAAGTTTTTTTTCGTGGTTTTCAGAGGCTAGACTGGCGCCTTTGAAGATGCAAACAGCATTAAAAAAAAAAAAAAAGGATTTAATTTTCCACGATGGAAATGTAGTTCCAGCTGTTTGTTTTTGGTATTTTCTATGGTTGTCATTTTTGTGATTTTATTATTCGATTTAGCGTCAATGGTAGTTTTAAAAAATTACTGGCGCTTCAAATTAGAAAAAGTGACACTTCCGAGGAAAATGAATTCCGCGACTCTCAATGACTTGTATGCATGTTTCAAAGATGTTGTACAAATGATGGAAATTGAAGAAGCTTAAAATATATTTAAGTATCCTTAAACTTCCACCTTTTTAAATGGGAAGAATATACCTTGTCGATTGTTCAGTAATGTGTTCAATTTAAGTTTGTCTTTGTTTTTTTTTTTGGTTTGAAAATTGACATTACCGAAAGAGCGCAAGATTGAAGGTGATATAGATGATAGAAAACACAGTCAGTATCAATACACCTCTCTTGCTGCATAGGTTTGGCGGAGAGCTTGGTCCAAAAATTTTACTGAAGTATGAATTTTTGCAGCCAAGTGGTAGCTTCAAAAGTCGTGGAATAGGTCATCTAATTTCAAAAAAACTATCTGAGATTAATGCTCGTGGGACACACGCTGCCCATGTTTTCGCGAGTTCAGGAGGTAATGCAGGTTTAGCAGCCGCTGTTTCTGCAAAACATCTCAATGTTTCCTGCACAGTTGTTGTTTCAAATGCCACTAGCGAAAGGATGAGAAATAAAATAAAATCACACGGCGCGAATGTAATTGTTAGAGGTTCACATTGGAAGGAAGCTGATCATTTTTTGAGAAATGAGTTGATAGCCAAAATTGACAAGGAAAAAATTGAACCAATTTATGCTCATCCCTTTGACAATGAGATTATCTGGGAGGGCCACTCCTATATGATTGATGAAATACTTGTTTCGTTAAAGGATGCATGCATTCAAATTGAAAAAGTGAAAGCTATCGTTTGCAGTTTTGGAGGAGGTGGATTGTATAATGGAATTATTAAGGGGCTTGAGAGATTCAACCTTCAACATTCAATTCCGGTTGTAGCAGTTGAAACACTTGGTGCTGATGTGTTAAATACTTCTTTGAGGTTAGGAAAAATGATAGAATTTGACACTATCTCGAGCTGTGCGACCTCTTTAGCGACAGCGAATATATCTGCTAAAGCATTTGAGAACTTTACTAAGTACAACAGCAAATCAATTGTGGTCAATGACTTAGATGTTTTGAAAACGTGCGTGCGTTTTGTTGATGAAACAAATATAGTTGCAGAGCCAGCTTGTGGTGCTGCTCTACATTTAGGTTATACTATCAAAATTTTAGAAAATACTCTCCAAACCAAATTCCAAAATGACGACGTTGTGATACTAATTGGCTGTGGAGGATCATCTACCAGTCTTGATGAATTGAAGGAACTTTCTACGATGTATTCAAATAAGGTATAATATAATCTTCAACATGTTTCATTTGGCTTGGGATTTGAACAGAAAGATTGTGGCTATTTTCTAGGTCAAAATTCAACTATATTCGTTGAATTTGAAATACTAGTAAATAGAAAATAGGCACAATCACAGAAATTGTTATGAAACTGTATAAAATATGCTAACTTATATAGTGTTCAAAGTATAAAAGATAGGCACGTGAATGATAAAAGAAAGAAACCTAGCCGCAGTATATGTTGTGCTCTCTAGAAGATGGAATACTATAAAGTAAAAGATTGGAAATTCATCAGAAATTTTTTTTGAATATACTGTATTCTAAATGAAATTATAATTCCAAACTCATGATAAAATATCCCTTTTCATTTGTTGGTATTCAAAATAATCTAGTATTCAGGAGACCGCTTAGCTTTGAAATCAGAATACTTTCTCAATGTATAATCTGTTGAAAGTCCAATTAAACCCCTACACCACATGTATTTTTAAATGATACGAGTGTAATTATATTCGTTGCAAATGAGTTACTTGAAAAGATACTTCTGGCACAATCGTCAGAATTTCAGTATGGATGCAATACGAACATAAAGCTCGAAAATCGTTTATAGTACCTGCCTCCATCTAGAAGTTTACATGTCTAAAAAACTTTGTGATTAACTTCCGAATTCGAAGAACATGATTTTTTCTTATTGTACCGATTCCAAATATGCACAAAATTAAACCCTTTCACCACGGCCATATGCCCATTATAAATAGATTTTGGGTTTTCACCACAGTTAGGACAGCCAGAGTCAGATAAGACTTTCAATTTTCGTCTACCTACACGCATAGTAACACCTGTAATTACTTCTAGAGCTGCGTTCCATAGCATCTGAACGTCCGATGAGCAATTACCGTACTCAGTTCGCTCATGCGAGCACGTGACACCAAATAACCTATACAGCAACAAAGCCGGAAGCGTACTCGATGAAGAGGACATTAGGAACTGTACAAAGTG